>JAEQML010043048.1:0-72201 GCA_016904865.1 Pissodes strobi | reverse complement strand
TATTTGCAGCATTCGAATAAGAAATATATTTATATGCACCTAATGAGTTTGTTCTACTCATATGCTTTAATTATTCCGTGTAATGTAATGGGTCACTAATATACAGATTTTTCATTAATATACACATGTATAACTAATAAAAATGTAACACCACAGCAATACTCGGTAAATATCAGGACGTACTTAAAATTTACCAATTTTGTCAGTTTTCGGTTACTATTTACTTAGAAAATGTTGAAAATTAAGCCATTATTATGACAGAAACATAGTGTATGCAACTCAGATTTAATGGCTATTACACGCATTTTCATTTCTACACCTATGCCTATGGCTCGTGTCGTAATTCTCTCACTCGTGTCTTAATGACAATCGCTCATTGTATAATATACTGCGAACCCAAACCACAGTTTATACCGTACGGTATAAACTGTGCCCAAACTAAACTAGAATTCTTTCATATAATTTGAGACGCCGTAAAAAGAGAAACAAATAATATCCATCACTAATAGAATTTAAGTGTCGTAGTATAAAGTTAATATGATCTGTACTCTATTTAATTATGGGAAATTAAGCCATTAAAATAATTGGGTCGATTAGGCGAATAGGTACAACTGGACTAAAAACTATTTTGACGTGTGTGTTTTTTTTTCACAAATAGTACCACCGATTTCATTGTGCATGTTTCAGCATAAATGCTTTTTAAAATTGACAAAAATCTGCTAGTACACGATAATTTTAGGTAGTAGGTCAATGTTCTATATAAGTCGTCTGAAACATCTATGGTCCCAGTTATGTTCAGCTTAAAATGTTGTGCAATTTTAAGTATAATGGCGTTAAGCTATGTTAGTTATGAAGTTTTAATATTTATCTCCCCTCCAGATTTACCTGTTATTGATCATGATATTTGGTGGGGAAATGGAGAACGTTCGGAGGACGATGCATCAGTTAAAGAATTTAGGATAAACATACGGGAAGAGGTACTTCAATTTTTCCAATATTTGCTGCTTACGTCTTACTTCAGAATAGCTTGTGGGAGGGAGATGAAACAATTTTTCAAATAAGCCTACATATATTTTTGCCCTTCTTTCTTTTCTGAAATATATTGTGATAACCCGCTATTTCTTCAATTATTGTGACCATCAAGAAGTGGCCTCAAAAGCTCCTGATTAGGTGAAATGCCAAAGCTTTGGCGTCAAATCTGTTAAGAAGAAGGAAGGGCCTGAAATGAGAAAACTATTACATATTTGAAGACAAATATAACTGATGAAATTAAAATTACTATTACGATGATGGATAACAAGTGTTAAAATAAAGATATGAAACAAAATTAATTCTTCTTTTATTTTTATACGGTTTGTCGAAAGATTTTTATGATTATTTCATTTTCTCCTTTCACTTTCTTCTTACTTATTTTTTGTTGTTTCAGGCTAATGCTGACCTAAACAATTTCAAATATTTTATAATTTTATTTTAGGTAATTACAGATTTGAAAATACGACTGGAAAGTTCTAGGATTGTGGCGCCATATATTGAAGGGTCCGCTAATAAGTATGGAACGAATTTATTGTTGTTGAAAGATATTGTGCAATTTTGGAAAAACGAATATAACTGGACAGACAGACAAAAATATCTCAATAAATATCCTCAGTTTATTACAAATATTCAGGGTAAGTATTCTCAATGAAAAATCTCTGAATAACTCTGAATATAATCAAAAGATATGTGTATAGGGTATATTTAAATTTTCCCGGAATTCAGAGGTTTTACGAGAAAAAAATCATGAATAACTTAGGTGCTTATAGGTAAAACATTCCACCTAATCATTTCCAATATTCTACAGAGGCGATCAGAGATATTAATAAGAAATGGGTCCAAATTCTAAAAAATAATTTTAGCCTTTAAACCGTCTTATAACAAATTTTATACAACTAATCGAAGCGTACTTAATTAACAAGGCAAGGGAACATAGCCCTACATTCCAGTCATTAAAAATATGTAAAACTTTGTTTCAATAAAATCTAGTAAAGCGAGTCGTTTAAAGAAGAATTTGTAAAGATTTTTTCTCTCAAGTTTGCAGATTTAAGAAAACGGGTTACAAAAGTTGATTCCTGAATTTTAAAATCTTAAGTGCGGAAGATTTGTACTTTTATGTCTAAAGTTGACAATTTAAAGAAAAAGGGTAATTTTAATATCTCAAGCCAGAAAGATTCTCAAAAATATGTTATTTTCAGGTGTTATTTTTCATTACCGAAATAAATAAGATAAAGACTTAAAAGAATTTTTAGCCAATTTAATATATTAATTTAATTCATTTTTATAAACGGGATGTGTATAATTCGCCCGTAGAACCAATAGCAAATTTTGAATAAGCCAGTAGGGAAAACCGTACCTGAGTTGGATCGGGTACTGGCAATGCATACGCAGAACCGCACGCGCACGCTCTCACAGCTTTTTAGACAGCGGAGACAGCTTTTAGACAGCTTACACAGCTTTGTAGACAGATTACTCAGCGTTTTAGACAGCTTCCACGCTGTGTACGCGTGCGTGGGAATCTGCACAGGACATTGCCATAGCCCGATCCAACTAAGATCCGGTTATCCCTACTTATGCCTCTCGCCCATACATGTTCTTATACCCATTTTTAGCCTAATATGATTTTTTTAAATTTTGACGCAAATTTTATTTACTATATCCACACACCTATTAAAGGCATTGAAATTGGTTAGGCAGAAGTTGTTACCTTTCATATAACTATAACTAACTCTGACTTCAACTGAAACTTACTTTATATAATAAATTGGAGATAAAATATAGAAATATAGATATTATGAATAGTTTATCATTTTTTTTTATTTCTTTATAGAACATATCTATATTTATGAATGGTGTTCTAATGATTTGCGAGACCTATTATTATGACTGATACATCACCCGAAGTATGAATGGAATTATAATAGTGGTAGCAGTTGAGGGTATGCCAAAGGGACGTGCTGATAGGCCGAGGGGGCCTTTGCAGCGAGACCTATTATTATGACTGATACATCACCCGAAGTATGAATGGAATTATAATAGTGGTAGCAGTTGAGGGTATGCCAAAGGGACTTGCTGATAGGCCGAGGGGGCCTTTGCAATATACCCCAATTCTCCTTTCAAGCACCCACCCGACCTCTAATCCATTATAGTGTTTCTAACCTCCTGATGAAGGTCAGGATCCCTCTCCATGGCAAGCTCATTGTCTCCAGGCTTTGTAAAGTGCCTATATGAAAACGGCGTGCATCGATCTGGCAAGGGCTGTGCACCTGCCCGTATAACGAGCGATGCACCCCCGGCAAGTATCTTCAATGTATAGCAGGCTCATATATTTCCTTAGATGGTAGTGCCCTATAATGACTCATACCAGGGTACCAGCTGCTTGAGGGCGTCCCTGCACTCTTGAACCAATGTAGAGGTAATCCCTGAAAGCCGCCTGGATATCAGATCAAATTGAAATGAAATTAAATGAAATGAAATCTCTTTATTTAGCACTTGGCTAGTTAACATCAAAAATGTACTTACATACACTTACAGTACGTTAATTTCTAAAAAAACAAAACAAACGTGATTATAAACACTCCCAAACTAGGTGCCTTCTTAATGGTATCCGGCGTTCATTATAATAGCGCAATCCATCATAAAAAGTGTTTTTGCAGAGCAGTGTTTGTAACTAAAGATATATTGTAGTGGTGACTATTTCTTACATTATACCCATGATATTTAGACCGTTTTACCAAATTAAACTTAAAATATACCGGCTGTAAGTCATTTTCAATTTTATAAATCAAAAGTAGATTGGCTCTTCTAATAAACTGCCGAACATCAAGCCAGTTTAAACAGTCCAACATAACTACAATTGGTGTGTATCTATTACAATTTAATAACACACGCATTATCTTCTTCTGTCGAACTTGTAATCTCTGTAGATTTTCGTCGGTACACGCAATCAATAATGAGCAAGCATACTAGAAATGAGGCAGAATAATCGTGTTGTACACTAACATTTTAGTCCACGAAGATAAACAACCTGACACACGTTTAAAAAATCCAATTTTTTTACACATAAAGTCTACATAATTACCAAAATTCAGTTGGGAATCTAAAACTACTCCTAAATACTTTATTTCCTTAACAAAATGTATATTATATCCGTTTATGTTTAATGCCAAATTTAAGTTAAGATATTTTTCCCAATTTGCCTTGGAACCAATAACCATACATTTTGTCTTTGAACTATTTAACTTTAATTTATTTTCGCACAGCCAAATATACAGGGTTTTTAACTCATTATTTAATATTGTTGTTACTTCTTGAAAATCTTTCCCTGAAACTGAAATTACAAAGAATTATTCAACTTTAAATAAACATCATTTATATATACAATGAAAAGGAGTGGCCTCAGACACTCCCCTAACTAACTCAAACACTAATTCTTTTACTGGAAATATTATCTCCAATTCTAGTCTGATGATACCTATTGTCCAAAAAATTTGTTATCCAATCTAAAGCACTTCCTCTTATGCCAAACACTAATTTTTTTACTGGAAATATTATCTCCAATTTTAGTCTGCTTATACCTATTGTCAAAAAAATGTGTTATCCAATCTAAAGCACTTCCTCTTATGCCGTATAAACTTAACTTTTTTACTAGAATATCTCTATCTATTGTCTCAAAAGCACGCTTTAAATCTACAAAAACACTTAATGTAATTTTTGACTCACTCATATTTTTCCTTCAGTCCGAACACACATATTGTAACGCAGACTCACAACTCGTCCATTGTTGCAACTATCAAGATTGAATACACCTCTGCTTGGAACACTGCGCACTGGTGCGTTCTCTCCCAGGGGAAGCTTTTCAGATGCCGCTAGTCTCCAAGAACACTCCCGCTCTGGATAATTATGGCTCTGTCACTCATGAGCCATCGATGTAACATCTCCGGTAAACTTCCCTCTCCATGTTACCATTGTGCCTTTGTTGGGATGGTCATTTTGTATGCTCTCGCCAATCTCAATTGATCTTCAGGTACTACGACTCTGCATGTGGACAAGCATGTTTCCTCCTTTTCAATAGGAAAATTCTCCCATGTCCAGCTATCTCACCTCTTTCTCTCCAGATACAATCGCCCTTATTCGCAAGAAGAAAGACATGGTTTCCTGCATGATCCAGTCCTCGAGAGGCGGGAGACCTAGCTATTGGCATTATTCTCATGGCCCCTAATGGCGAGGTGGGCAAGCCTTTAAATTTCAACTAGCCTCAGACAGGTGATATTGTGCTCCACCGCGGGCCATAACACCACCGAGCCGTTAACAGTCTAAAGGCCGTGCTCTACAGCCAGTGCCATTGGGCTGAGCCCCAGGTTGCGGTCACTTCCCTTCTTAGTTGCCTGAACATTGTCCCCGACTTTTTAACTGTCTTTTCCACCTGAGCTCTCCAAGAAAGCTTGCAGTCCATTAGAACTCCGTACATTCTTGTAGTTGAGAACCCGTCCAGGTTCCTTCTTGTAAAAAGGGTTATCTACGTTTTTGTCAGATTTAATGACAAACCGGTCTCCCCACGCATTATAATTGTTGTCTCTTTCAAAAGTACAGGAATCCCTGTAGAATATGTTAATTTTGGTGAGTAAGTCATGCATTATATTTTTCTATTCAAAAAATTCACAGTCCTTCACAAAGATGCAATCGGGGGAGACATTGAAAATTTCGAAGCAGAATTCAACGCTTTCTAAATTTGAGATCTGAGAAAACTCATAATTGTGTAGAAATATAATAGTTGATAGAAGTTTGGGTGAGATCATGTTAGATTATATAAGTTTACTTTACCAAAATATACCAAATAAATGCATATTACTTGAAGTTTCGTTCTTTTTTACAATTTATAACGTTATGAGTGTGGTTGAAAAAGCAAAAGACTATTTGCATTCTATTCGTCTGACATTCCTCGGTATAACGATATGAGACACGACTAGTCTGTCGTGAGAAAATAAAAGTCACCCTCACCCACCCTTAACACAATCTAATGTAAAAAATTACTTTTAGCAAATTACGTATAAGTTTAGTTTACCAAAATATACCACATAAATGCATATTACTTCAAGTTTCGATCGTTTTTACAATTTATAACATTAGTGCTGGTTGTAAAAACTGCATTCGATTCGTCTCTCAATCCCCGATCTAACGCGGTTAGTTTCGCTTAGTATCAACTTATTTTAGTCATTTGAGTCGGTTCCAATACGATATAATCAATTTTAGTAGGCTTGGTTAGTTTTGGTTCGTCGTCTAATCAATTTTCGGTTAGTTTCACTTAGTCTCAACTTGTTTTACTTATTTTAGCCGGTTCCGTTACATTATAATCAATTTTAATAGATTTGGTTAGTCGTTTATTCAACTTTCGGTTAGTTCCATTTAGTCTCAAATATTTTACAGCTAGTTCCGATACGTTATAATCAATTTTAATAGATTTGGTTAGTTTTGATTTATTAGTCATCTAATCAACTTTCGGTTAGTTTCACTTAGTCTCAACTAATTTTAGTTATTTGAGTCAGTTCCGATACGTTATAATCAATTTTAATAAATTTGGTTAATTTTGGTTAGCCGTCTAATCAACTATTGGTTAGTTTCACTTATCTCAATTTATTTTACTTATTTGAGCTAACGTATCGGTTACAATCAATTTTGATAGATTTGGTTAGTTTGGTTTATCGTCTAACCGACTTTCGGTTAGCTTCACTTAGTTTCAACTTATTTTAATCATTTGAGTTGGTTTCGATACGTTATAATTAAGTTTACAAAATTTGGTTAGTTTTGGTTAATTGTCTAATCATCTTCCGGTTAGTTTTACTTAGTCTCAATTTATTTTAGTCACTTGAGTCGGTTCCGATACGTTATAATCAATTTTAATACAGTTGGTTATTTTGGGTTAGTCGTCTTATCAACTTTTGATTAGTTTCACTTAGTCTTAACTTATTTCACTTATTTGAGCTGGTCTGATACGTTATAATCAATTTTAATAAATTTGGTTAGTTTTGGTTAGTCGCCTAATCAACTTGCGGTTAGTTTCACTTAGTCTCAAATTATTCTGGTAATTTGAGATACGTTATAATCAAGTTTAATTGATTTGGTTTCATTTAGTTAGTCGTCTAATCAACTTCCGGTTAATTTCACTTAGTCTCAAGTTATTTTACTTATTTGAGCCGGTTCCGATATGTTGTAACCAATTTTAATAGATTTGGTTAGTCGTCCAATCAACTTTCGGTTAGTTTCACTTAGTCTCAACTTATTTTACTTATTTAAGCCGGTTCCGATACAATATAATCAATTTTAATATATTTGTTTTGATTTAAATAATCATCTAATCACCTTTCGGTTTATTTCACTTAGTGTCAACTTATTTTAGTCATCTGAACCGTCATCAATCAAGTTTCCGTTAGTTTCACTCAATCTCAACTTACTTTAGTCATTGGAACCGTTTCTGATACGTTATAAACAATTTGAATAGATTGCGTTAGTTTTGGTTAGTCGTCAATTCTAATTTCGGTTAGTTTCACTTAATATCAACTTATTTTAGTCATTTGAACCGGTTAAGATACGTTATAATCAATTTTAATAGATTTGGTTATTCTTCGTTAATTGTCGAATAATCTTTCGGTTAGTTTTACTTAGTCTCAACTTATTTGCTGGTTCCGATTCGTTATAATCAATTTTAATAGATTTGGGTAGTTTTGGTTAGTCGACTAACCAACTTGCGGTTAGTTTCACTTAGTCTCAAGTAATTTTACTTACTTTAGCCGGTTCCGATACGTTATAATGAGTTTTAATAGATTTTGTTAGTTTTGGTTAGTCGTCTAATCAACTTACAGTTAGTTTCACTTAGTCTCAACTTATTTTAGTCATTTGAAATGGTTCCGATACGTTCTAATCAATTTTAAAAAAATTGGTTAGTTTTGGTTAGTCGCCAAAATTCGGTTTGTTTTGATTAGTTTTAACTTACTTTAATTTGTGTAACCTATTTCGATACATTTTAGCCCGTTTTGGTGCTTTTGGTTACTTTTGATTAGTCTTGGTTAGTAATTCAATCAACTTTCCGATATGTTATAACCAATTTTAATGTTTTTGGTTAATTTTGGTTAGTAATCTGGGTTTAATTGGGTTAATAATCTGTTCCGATATGTTTGAGTCCTTTTTGGAGCGTTTGGTTACTTTCGGTTAGTCGTTGAATCAACTTTCGGTTAGTTTCAGCAAAGAATATTCTAGTAGAATATTCTTTGGTTTCAGTTAGTTCCAATCTATTTTAGTAATTTGAACCGGATCCGATAGGTTGTAAACAAGTTTAATTTTTATGGTTAATTTTGGTTTTTCGCCGAATTTTGGTTACTTTTAGTTAGTTTGGGTTATTCATTCAATCAACTTTCGGTTAGTTTCAGTTAGCTTTAATTTATTTTTGTCATTTGAACTGATTCCGTCCTCAGAAACAGATTAACACGATCTCTCACGTATATTACGTGATGTGCCAAATGCAGCATTCACTTTTTCGTGATTTGATACCACATAATAGGAAAACAAAAACATTTCCCATGTTAAAACTTTTTCCCGGCCATCCTTGACTAGAGTTTATTGAGTTTATTGGCTAGGTTATTCACATCTCTAATAATATTTTTTTTATTACGCATGCATCATAATCAACGATTATAGCACGCTGTAGCGTGCTTAAAATA
Organism: Pissodes strobi; assembly: GCA_016904865.1. NCBI lineage: Eukaryota > Metazoa > Arthropoda > Insecta > Coleoptera > Curculionidae > Pissodes > Pissodes strobi. Next base: position 63,454 of record JAEQML010043048.1, on the reverse strand, counting down.
ATGTTTATAATGCACCTACTTTTTTAAAGGTTGCTATAGAAACATTTGATCATGTCAAATGTGACAGATTAATATATTCGTCAATATATCCTTTAAGTTTAATATTTAAAACATTTTTGAGATTATGATGCATTCGTAATTCGTAATAGCGTATGATATAAGTGTATAAAAAGCCTTTAAAGCCCTTGCGACTTACAAAACACTCCGCTGCGCGTCGTGTTTTGAAATAAGTCGCGCGTGCTTTAAAGGCTCTCTTATACACTTATATCATAATATACTATTGTGAAATATATATTTTTTACGTTTATTAAAATTGCTGGTTAATAATATACCTATTTAAGAATGTGCTATTTAATTCGTCTCAACTGAGTGAAATAAAGTTTTTTTTCTACTACCGTGCGTAAAATACTCACTTTACGCACTCTCTAAGATTCGTAAAATAGGCCTTTTTAATGTGCAGTGCGTAAAGTAAGTTATCTTACGCACTAGTGCGTAAAGTAAAGCTGACATATTTTTTGACGTTTACTGACATATTTTTTGACGTTTAGGACAGTACGTAAAATAATATATTTTACGCACTAGTGCGTAAAGTAATATAATATTACTTTAATTTTTTCATATATTTTTCGATAGTAGAAAAAATTTTGTATGCTACTCATGTGTAAAGTACCCTTTTTTTATTCATGGGATTGTCGCATTCGCCTACGGCTCATGCGACAATATTCCCATTCATAAAAAAAGATTCACTTTACACACTTGTTGCATAAATAACTATTTTAATTTCGTTAAATATACATTTTTGATTAAATGAACTTCATTGAGATCTCAGATAGTCTCTGCTGAGTTGTGGCAGAGCCAATTTCAAATCACACCGTTTTATTGATAATATTGTAGTTGCACGTAATTTTTCGGTAAATAGACAAATCACTTGGAGTGAAACTGCAGATATTTTAATTATGGATGTTCTTCCTCCCTAATCGAGTGGCCCTCTCTTTCTATCCCATTACATTACTAAAGACTTGAAATATAATTTAATATAACGTACATTGCACTACCGAAAATTATCTATAACAGATATGCCAAAGTGCATCAATTTTATCACAAACTAACCTCAAGTTGTTGGTTTTACGTGTCAATCTCAAGACCAAGAAAATTCATAATCTTCGCCTTGACGAAACTTACGTGTTTGATCTTCGTATTTTCTTGGTTTTCAAAATGCGAGCTCTTTTTTAAATATAGAACTTGCACTATCTATATCAATGGTGAGATGAAATTTAATATCTGATATGGTCATAGACGATGTATGGTTTCGTCTATGATATGGTATAGCACAAAACATTTCTGAACTATCTTGCCGGATTTTAAACATATGAATAACGTTTGTACTTCTATATGTTCTCCTTCTCTTTTACCAGCCCTTATATTAAAATAATTTGTATTTTCAGGCTTAGACATTCATTTCATCCATATTAAACCGGATAATGAATTAAATAAAACGATCCGACCATTACTGCTACTGCATGGTTGGCCAGGGTCTGTTCGAGAATTTTATGAGGCTATTGAAATAATACAGAGTAGTAACAGTACGATTAGCTTGGAATTGGTTGTACCGAGCCTTCCAGGATATGGATTTTCACAGGCACCAGCCAGACCTGGACTTAGCCTTACTCAGGTCGCGATTATATTAAAAAAATTAATGACCAGGCTCGGCCACGAAAAGTTTTACGTTCAAGGTAAAATTTACATCTATTTACCAGACAATTAATTTGTTATGCTTTTTTTCATATTTAACGCATGCATTTTGAGGCAAAACATGCAATGTAGACTTCAAATAATAAGCAAAAAAAATTCAGATTGCTATTTTATTTGCATACTTAAACACATCAAATATGAGGGATAACTGTTGACTCCTCTCCCTTAATGATTAATAAGATTCCCGAGATTTTAAGTTTAATGATCTTGTAACAACCTACTTTCTGTTAGTTTGGGTTAGAGAGCTTTAAATAAGAACCACTGGTTGGCTCGCCTTCGCGTTTTTAAAGATGCTATATATAGTTTTGGCCGAGAAAAAAAAGACATATGATTTTATTAAAATAGACGTGATATATTAACATATTAAATTTATGGCACTTCAAGGGAGCTTTAAGTAGGAATTTCTTTAGTGATTTGGTGGGTTCACCTTCGCTTTTTTTTTAAAGAAGACGTAAGTGTTCAACTTTGGCCGAGAATAAAAGACATATGATTTTATTTAAATAAACCTGATATATATTAACATATTAAATTTACGTTAGCCATATCGAATTATATACATATGTACAGTATTATTAAAACAATGTTTTATTGAAACGTCACAATCTCCTCTTTCTGCTTATTTTTATTAAGTCTGATCTTCTTCATAGTCATCTTCTTCCGTATTATCTTTTTCAGTTAGTTTGAGTTGGTTAGGTTAATTAAATTTGTTTTTCTTCCTGTCAATGTTTTGCTGTTTTCTCTTTTTAATTCACTTTACTACTAAAACAATGGTTTCACATGCTTTTAAAATTTCTCTTAATTCTCATTAAAGAATTTTTAATTTTACTATTATACTGGGTTTGAATGATGGTAATCATGATTTTTAAATTAAGTTTAATAATGGATGTGACTAATCCAAACCGATTTAAGCATCTCAGAAACTATTATACCGTTATTGAAAAGTGTATTGAGCGATAAAGTTTGAAATATCGAACCAGCTCACTATTAATCATCGACAACATTTTTGGAACTATAAATTGATGACACATTGAAGTTTAAGCATTTTATCATAACACTTGAAGCATAACAAATTAAAAAAATTCCTTTCATAGAATCTCATCTCCGATATTTCATTTTGAGGCCGCTAATTTTAAACATAGTTTTACTACATACTACACCTGAAAATATCAAACATCTGATAGTAGTTAGAAAGTAAGAATTAAACTGATATTGCCCATTAACACATCATTAACTTCCTAATTGTATTTATCTTTTAGGTGGAGACTTAGGAGCTGTTACTTTACAAATATTAAGTATACTCCGTCCGGAATCAGTTCTTGGGTTTCACACAAACTTCCCCATCGTATACACTGTTAAAAGCTACTTAATACCATTATTAGGATATGTATGCCCTTCTTGTGTTGTAAAGGGGGACCACTATGATCGGGTGTATCCGTTGGTTGATAGAGGTCTATTTATTTTTAAAGAATCTGGATATCTTCACGTTCAGATTACGAAACCGGATTCTATAGGTATGTAAGTAAGTTTCAGAAAAGAGCACAATTAAAATGACGATATGGCAGTTTTTCGTATCCAGGTATTCAATTTTACAAATTTTTACTTTTCTTCTTATGTATAGATGGAAAGAAATATATATTGGGATCATTTAGATTAGTTAACGTTATGTACTTATCTTATCTTACTAACTATTTGCAACATCCATAAATGCATTCAATTTTAATGGTTTCAGGAGCAGCGCTGGATGATTCGCCGGTTGGCTTAGCGGCCTATTTCTTGGAAAAATTCATTGTAGGTTCAAACTTTTCGTGGGTAGATGAATTTGACGTTCAACATCTCAAGAGAAAGTTTCCTTATACGAGCCTTATAGATAATCTTATGTATTACTGGATTACAGGTAGTGTCACAACTGCATTCAGGATTTACTCTGAAACTTTTGGAGAGGTATTTTGGAGTGAAAGCTATACTATTTTAAGGCAAGTACATCGATTATAATTTTGTGGGAATTACATCGTTTTTGGCTACTTTTTATGATCTTGAAACTTCCAGATTGGGTTAGCAAAGCAAAAATGGCATTAATTTGTTTTGAGTTTGCTATCATGAAGCAATTACACTAAATCTATATAAAGTATAAAAGCTTTGAAATATACGGAGTGCTTTAAAGGTTAATGGCAATCTATGGTATCATATAAATCACGTAAAAATAACATCATTCTTTTATAAAATATTTTTTCTGCGATCGTCCGAATATTGTAACATTGTAAATGTTACAAAATTCAGTAGTGCGATTTTTCCCTTTTACTGGTCGACATGTGTTATCGATACGCTCGCTACCTTAATTCTCGCCACCTTACTTCCGGTGTTCCGAGCCTCTCGAAGGATGATCCGTTTAGCGTGCCACTTGACAGATGTGATATATATTCTTTTTTCGGGGGAATTGGCAGCCCTTCTAGTCTGGACACTCCAAGCAAGTAGGCAGTAATTTTGATCATTTGGCAAATGAGCTAGAGTGTGTATTTTCTAAAATTATGGGTCATATCGGGGCTGACGTTCGTCAGCAGTCTTTCTATGCTGACATAGCAAGTTCCGAGTGTCATTTAGCCGTACAGAGGCCTTTTGCTAAGTTGAAACGACCGCATGGTGGAGACGTATCTTCGCAGGAAACGCCAAATCTACTAGATATAAGTTAAATCTACTTTGATACATTATCGTTTATATTAGCGATTTATATATAAATATATATCATTTGGATTAATGAATTACCGTTTAACGACTGTAGGTCGTTTACTATCCTTATCGTATGTATTATCGTAGTATATTATTATAATTAATAAATAACTGTTAAAAGACTGCAGGTCGTTTGCTGTCTATATCGTTTATAATATCGCTATTTCTCGTTTTCATTTACTGATTTTGCCATTTTGCTTAGCAAACTTACCTTTAAAAAGCTGTAGGTTATATAGTATCGCGTATCATATATATGTCTGCTTCTTTTCGTAGTTGCTGTGGTGATACCTATTTTTTATTATATCGGATATTATCTGAAGTAGAGAATTCAACTTGCTAATGTCAGAATAGTTAATTGATTTATTTTTACTGTAATTGGCTGTAAGGCTGATGTTTCACATTACAGCAATTTATAACTTTTATTTTTCGCCTTGATACATGTTTTTAGATGGCGGATCTCATTGTTTTAAGATGGCGGATCTGAATGACGTATGTGAAGATCGCTCTCGGTTTTGTGGGGTTTGTGACAAAAAATTAAAAGGAAAAATAGTTTGTGATAAGTGCAAAACAGTTTTTCATAGCCAGTGTATTGCTAGAAGTCTCGGATTTAGGGTTATTGGCCAGAATATAGTCGAATGCTCGACGTGTGCCGCGAGCGATGAAACGTCGACGGTCATGACGTCAGAAGAAAGACTCGGCCTTGTAATCAAAAACAATGGCGTTCTTAACATTCTGGTAATGGAACTCAATGAGAAAAGTGATTTTCTCAATGAAAAAAATTCTTTCCTGGGGGAAAAACAGGAAACTATGAGGAAAAAGCTGGAAAAAGCAAGAAATGAGGTTAGTTCTGCCCCTCTGCACCCCTCTCCGATCTTCAAAAGCCATGCCTGCATCAGAAAATGTCAATAAAGTTAGCTGCGAAGACGGTGTTGTCAACCATCTGATGCAGAATCTGACTAGTGTACCAACATTTGTAGCAACTTCAATAACAACACTGTACATTTGACAACCAGGCCGCGCTCCAAGAGCCACTACTGTCACTAGTATCGCTGGTGCCACTCCTGTCACTTCCAAGAAAAACGCGGTAAACAAAGCTTGTGGAAATCCTAAAACAGCAGAATCCTCAGCTAAAACCGGAAAAAAAACCCTAAGTGAGGTAAATGCAGCCGTTAATAGTGCTCTCAAGGGTAGGGATGATGCAGAGGAGAGAGAAACTGATGGCGATTGGATTCCAGTGGTGCCGCGTCACTCACGCAGGACAAAAGACAACAAAAAACAGGAAAGGCCTACACCAATTAGGGGGTCAAACAGGAACGTGGGTAACCTGAAGATAGCAAATGTCCCAGAAAAACTATCCTGGATCCATCTACAAGCGAAAGGGACATCTTGCAATTTCTTCAAAGCAATAAACTCGACAATGGTTGTAAGTGTTTTAAAATGAAGACTCGGAATGACTACCAGAAAAGCTGTTTTAAGTTGGGAGTTCCTCTGACTCAAAAAAACGTCATCATGGATGACACCATATGGTCAATTGGGGTAAGCTTAAACCATTTCCAGAACCTACAGAGCCCTGTTCTAAATCAGTACACGAAATAGGGCATTCAGGTCCTAGATCTCAACTAAATATCCTGCAGCTTAATATATGTTCTCAGAGGAATAAAGGACCTGATTTGGAAGCACTCCTTGCTGATGTCAATCCACCTTACCACTTAATATGTCTAACGGAGCACCACCTTAAAACTAAAGAGGTGGAAAATTTGTTCATTGAAAACTATACAGTCACCTCTTACTTCTCCAGAACTTCTATGAGTCGTGGTGGCTGTATCTTCCTTACCAAACAGGGCGTGCTAGACTGTAATGTGGAAGGTATTGCGAGGTTGTCACAAGAATTTCACTGTGAAGTCTCTGCTGTTGAAATTAAATGTTTAAATGTTCTTATCGTAACTGTTTACAGAGCACCTGACGGTGATTTTAATTTGTTTATAGGTATAATCACGTGCATCCTGGAATTCATTCACAAAAATAGCAACAGGTTCAGGTACATTGTTTTTAATGGCGATTTTAATATAATTTTTAATACTGATGATCCTAGGAAGTCTACCTTTGTCGACCTAATGGGAGGCTACAACTTACATCAGCAAGTTTTTAAGAATACAAATAGAGTTAATTGTATTGACAATGTTTTTATTAACTTTGAAAATATATTGCACTACTTTACAGATGTTTTTGATCCGGCTCTCTCTGATCACTTCGCTGTAGATTTTTGGGTCCAGGTTCCTCCAAAATACACCAAAAATAAGCCTTCTATTCAACGGTACCAACCCTTCACTAGACAAGGCCTAAACAGACTATATGAGGCATTGGAATTCCAGGATTGGGGCTTCTTGAGTTCTCGGGTAGATAGTGTTGACAGTATTTTTAATTGTTTCCTTTCCAACCTAACAAGTAAAGTAAATCAGTTCTGTCCAATAAAAACACAAAAAACATAAATAAAAATAAAATCAATATTGAGTGGTTTAATAATGAAGTCAAAAACATGAGAGAAACTTTAAAATTCATAAATGGCATGTACTTAAATAATCCATCTGACCAAATAAAATTAGCACTCAATAGCTACAGGAGAATGTATAGATCTAAAATAATAGAGACAAAAAGGCTGCTTATACAAATTATATTCTTGGCTCAGACAACATGGTCAAGTCTTCCTGGGAAGTTGTAAGGTCTTGTAGAGGGCATAGTAGGGGGGGAGCAAACAAGAGCATATTAACCCCTGAGGAGTTTGACAGTTTTTTCTCTAATATTGCTGAGAAATTAGTGTCTGAGCTCCTGGATGTGTCGGCAAGTGCTGATTGGTATCTGATGGAGCGCCCTGTTTCTGATACGCTACATTTTCAATTTAATGAAGTCAGCTACAACGAAGTAAGAGATGCCATAAACTCCCTAAAAAAATAAAAACAGTAGAGATATTTATAATATGAATACCAAGTTACTTAAGTCTATTAAAAATGTCATTATTATTCCGCTGACCAAACTGATAAACTTATGCATCAGGAAAAGTACTTTTCCCTCTTGTCTTAAAAATGCCAAAACCATTCCAATACATAAAAATGGAGATAGAAATGACCCTAATTACTATCGCCCAATTTCTCTGCTGCCAATTTTGTCAAAATTTTTTAAAAACATCTTTTGAAAACATAGTTATGCAAATTCTTTGAAGAAAACAATATTTTTACAAATAGTCAGTTTGGTTTCAGAAATAATCACTCCACTACTCTAGCTATCTTGGACCTGCTTGAGTACATATCTGGGGCTTTTGATGAGAGGCAATATGTGCACGTTGCGACTTATCGAAGGCTTTTGATTGTGTGTCTCATGACATTCTACATCCTGGGGTCATTCGGCTCAGGCAAAACGTATCTTTGCTTTACAGAGAGGGGCTGTGCGGATTTTTGCAGACTTGGGATACAGGGAGGAGGTCAGTGAGAGCTTTATTAAACTAAGTATACTTACTCTACCTTGTAGATACACCTATGAATGCCTCCTATAATGTCACAAGAACAGATCTATGTATTTCTCAAACAACTCTTACCATTCTTATAATAATCGATTGGGAGACAATTTTAGAATACCTTTTCACAAACTTCAGATGTCAAGAATTTCTATTAATTATTACTGTCCAATGCTTTATAGCAAATTACCTGCTGCATCAAAAAACCTGCAAGAGCATTCTTTTAATTAAGAATAAAAATATTTCTCATTTCACAAGCTTTCTTTAGTGTGGATGAATTCCTTGATGCATCATTTTCTCTGATATAGCAAATTGATCTGCCTTTGTTAATTTTATTGTATTTTTTAATCATTCACTCTGTTTTGTAAGTGAATTTTCTGTTATTCTATTCTATGCATGCTAAGTAAACTGTCTTGATTGGTGTTGTAGTGAAATTTTAATATAGCCTAAGATGTTTTGTTTTTTAAAATTGTATAATAACTTATTAGTTAAAATTTTATGATTGTATTTTTTTCCAGACGTCAGTAAAAATGCTTTATGTATTTATTAACTGTAATATATATTTGAATTTGAATTTGAATTTGAATCGAACTAAGCTCAATTCCTTTTATTAATGGATTGTTTGATAACTGTCCTTTACCTAACTAAATTACGCCATGCTAAAATTGTATTAAATTATACAAGGTGGTATTATAACTATAAAAAACTGATTGTCAGGTCCGGCCTTTAGAAACGAATATGTCCTCCAGATGATATTATTTTCATTTGATCTATTTGAATTCGAGACAGATGTGCGAGTGATTATTAAATAATTTCAACTTAAATTTCTAAAACATTCTGAAATTTATTTTAAATAATTGTTTCATTTTATATTATAAGAAAACTAGTATAAAATGTATTTTTAGAATGCCCGTTAAGGTTCCGACAATCATATTCAGATCTAAATATGACCTTTATATGGCAGATGGTGTCCTGAGTGAAATCTATCCAAATTTGCTACATTTGACCGACCACGACACTGGACATTTTCCTGCCTTTGAAAGCCCCGAACTTTTTTCACAACATGTTTTATCAGCTATTGAAACTTTTGAAGGGTACTAATGTAGTTAGAGTATTGCCAACTGCATGGTAATTTTTTATATATTTAATAAATGATTTCATTCAAAATATTTTAATATATGTTCTTCTATTTAGTTTAGCCGAAAATCCTACCGAGCATCCTTTCAATGTACTCCCTATGTCACCATATGGTACACAAACACTAAAAAAATAAGTCCCATTGTTTTACACCCTACGAGGTTATCTTTGGACACACATCAAGTAGACCTCCCGAAACGTTAAATAAATAAAAAAAAAAGTAATGTCTATATACGTAAAAGACCTGAATAACCGTATGAGTTACTTCTTCAAAATTGCCCGAGCGGAAACCGAACGGCAAAAGAAACGGCTGAAGTTAAATTCGATCAAACCGTTTCGAGTAGGAGCCGAAAGCAAATATAACTGCCATTTTACTCAACCTCCAAACAAATCAGACTACGAAAGTCAATTTCGACAGATTAAAACCGTATTTTGATTAAGTGTTTTCTTTCCAGATGGTTCTGGCAGTTCTCGATCACCTTTTCCCAATACTTCATAACACCCATAAACAATACACCCGAAATTTTCTTCCATGAACGCACCATAAAAATATCCAACCAAAAATGGACGCTTCAAGTATATAAAGATTTACTCCATATTAAAGAAGCAATATCGAATAGCGATAAAATCTTGGAAGGATTGCTAGACGCACACGTCAGCCTCCTCAACCAAATATCCGACTCTGTTAATATTAAATATGGGGAAATAATCGCTGATACAAAATATTACGCGTTGAGAAATTGACACGAATTTGTAAATGGCATAGGTGCAATTTGGAAATCCATCGCAGGAAATCTCGATGGCTCAGACCGTGAATACTTAAATGATTATATCAACAAAGCCACCCAAGACGAAAGGCAAATTGAAAATTTATTAAAAAAAAAACAAATTTTCGTGACTACTTCCGTGATAAGAAATTTTAACACAGCCATTCAATAATTTTCAAAAAAGACATTGGGGAAATTCGAAGATCGATCATGGACATTGGCGATGACCCTGCGTTTTCCAACACCCAAATAAAAACAATAAATTTATGTGAGCCACTTATGGAAAGCTATGCTTTCTTGGAATTAAGGAAGCTTAATGACCTTTAAAATATAATAGCGTTTTTGCGATTAAAAATATTACACAGCTCAATAATCAGTAATCACCCCAAGAGGCCTGGTTAATTCCATCCAACAAATCTAATGGTCGCTAAGAAAAACGCAATATTCCATTCCGCTGAAGAGATAACTCAGATTATCCAAGCTGATATGGAAGCTTTCATTCTCTCTTCTATGAAACGTATCTCAAACAGTAAACCATGGTTTGGGAAAAACTGCTCAAAAGCAGGCAATGCTAAAAATGCCGCCTACCGCAAATGGCGCCGAGATCCGACAGCCGAAAATCGGAATATATATTCATCACGACTAAAAACCAGTATAAGAGGATCATTGACGAGAGCGAGGAGGGATATAACGAGCAGATCAAGAACAAGCTTCTCAACTGTCCTATCGGATCAAGATCCTTTTGGTCAGTTGCCAAAGCTGTTAATTAGGATTTCTCAAAGACGTTAATGCCACGACTGACCAAACATTATGTCTCAATAATAGCGGAAATGGCCAAGGAAAAGCGAACATTCTTGCCGAAATATTTTCATCAAATTATACCTTAGATCATCAAGGAACGGCTCCCCCAACTCCAAAGCATTTGATAGGGTGTTGTAAGACGGATTGTTAAGCAAATTGACAGCATTCGGACTACCACCAGCACTCCTTCTACGGCTGCCCAATTTCTTAAGGGATCGAAGCATCTTAGTTGTTATTGATGGACATCCCTCGAAGGAATTTAAAATCAATGCCGGAGTTTCTCAAGGGTGTATATTATCTCCCACACTGTTTCTGCTCTATATCAACGATCTCTTAGATAGGGCAAACAATTCAAGTTACAGCTTTGCAGACGACAGTACCCTTAGATCCGCATTTATGTCGCGGATTCCAATGACAGCTGCTCGTTCCCAAAGCGAGCGAGAATATCAGATTGCTGCCGTCAATGAGGATATGAACGCCATCGTGGAGTGGGGTGAGGAAAATAATGTGCAGTTTAACGCAAGAAAGACTCAAGCGGCTGTCTTCTCGAAAAAAGCAAACACCGCAAGACCTGACTTATCAATGGCATAGCAAACACTCTGGCCTCATCCATGAGCTTGCTGGGCATCAACGTAGAAAACAACATGTCTTGGCGTAATAATTAAAAACCTTGAGAGCCTTGAAGATTGAAGAAAAGTGGTGGACCTATCTCTGTACTATCGATACTACTACGGAAGGTGTTCAAACGAGCTGGCACTTATGATTCCACCCAGAGTTGTGCCAAACAGAAACACCCATCAGGCACAAGCTGCTCATCAACATACGATTCAGGACGTCACTGTTGCGGGACTCCTTTGGCTGGAGGACTGCCTCGCTCTGGAATGAACTTCCGAGTAACGTATTTCCCGAAATCTACAACCTACAGCGCTTCAAGTCCAATATCCACCATCTTCTCCGCACTCTGCACACGCACCCCTCGTTCAGTGGCATGGGATTTTTTTTGTGTGTTTGCCGAACATGAAAAAATAAAAATATATATATCATGTACAATTAGTACCGCAAATTCACGGAACAATAGTCCGGGCTTACAAGTATGGTGCTATTACACCCATACACAAAAATAGCGAAGGCCGATATTTATGGGACATCTAGGGCAAACCTTACATACTATATTAAAGCAAAGGTTTTGGACGTGTGAAGAATTCTAGGAAGGAAACCATATTTCTAGGAATTTCCTATCAATTGCTCCACCTACTTAAAAGTGACAGGCCATAATTCATTCGATCAGCTGTAAACTTTGTTTCAAAACATAAATAATTAGTTTATTAGCTAATTGTTTATTTTTTGTAAATTTGCAAAAAATGTAAACAGTTTTACTTAGGCCAGAATTGTAGTCCAGACAACCATACTTGTGTTTGTCTTTAAACACCGGCTCTAGGCCAGTATTCTGTTATCTGGATACAGTTGTGATCACTTTACAATGAAAATGCTTTTTCAGGATCTGATGGCACCGCCAAATAAAATTCTTCGACGTAAGATTGAGAGAAGCCTTATACTAAGTGGTAACAGTATGGAGCAGGGCCTAAGACACATAAGAAATACAATATAAAATTAGCTCCATAATTCTTAAAATAAAAGCTAATTGAGAAAACAAAGTGAATCAACTTGGCAAAAAAACAATTTTCTTTGTCCTTAGGGAGGAAAACGTATTCGTTGATAATGCCCTTGCAATGTGTAAATTTGGTTTTCCCATAACTTTATCCGACTAAGGTGTATTATTAAAATGAACCTGAAAAGCCAGGACCGTAAAGTACCTACATTTAAAATGATCTTTCCAGAAAAGCGTTGGGCAGAATGCTTCTTGGAGCGCCACAGAAGACAATTATACCAGAAGTTTTGCAGCAATATTCAACGTGTCAGGTTAGCAGTAGATGAAGATGTAATTAAGTCGTTCTTTAAACACTTGCGCCAAGAATAAGAAGATGTACCGCCCAATTTAATTTATAATTATGAAGAAAATAATGAAGTGGATGATGGAGCGATAAAAACCTACTAAAGCAGCGGTGAGTTTGGTTGGCGGCAATGCAGGCGGGGAGATATTACCGCCATATATCAATTACAAGGTGGAGAAAATATGTGACACTTGTATAGAAGGTGTCCCTTGAAATACGCTATCTAAATTTAGTTGCTTTGACGGCTGCGACTTCGAAAATTCGTTTTTTTTCTACGCTATTACCGGTTTTAAGAAAGCAAGATAAAAAAAAAGTTTTATAAAGGATAATCTAAGTTCCCATACAAATCTAAGAGTTCTACAAGGCTGGGAGGAACCTAACATCGCATTTATTGCACTACCCTCAAATTCAACGCATTTGACGCGGCCTTTCGATATTGCCTTTTTTCGACCTTTAGAATACTCGATGAGTGAAAAGCCACACCCGAAGGTCAATGAATGGCAATACTTCCGAAATATGTCTTTTCGTCGTTATTAAATAAACTCTGGCTTAAAGTTCTTGAGAAGGAGGAAACTTATTTGAAAGCATGTTTCCAAAAAGCTGATATATGTCCACTTTGTGTCCAAAAAGTTTTTGAACGTTTGCCAACTTATACTCAAACAAACCTTGTGTCTGACGCCTTTAGGCATTGTATTGAACAACCAGGAAAATGTTCTGGAGGAGAAACTAGAAAGTTGAGATAAAGGAAATTTGGTGTGGCACCGGGTAAGAGCATTTCAGCTGAGGAACTCGCATGGGCATAGACAGGGGGGGGGGGGGGGGGGGGGGGGGGCCGTGGCCCCCCTGGGAACTTAACCGACTCATTTTTCAACATACCATTCATGCAATGCCATTCAAGACGGTGCCGAATCCTTGTTTTATTTAACGATTTTAACAACTTTTGGGTAAAAATTGGGCGTGGCATCCCAAAATTTTCCACCTTCGGCGGCTTAGCCAAGCCTCCGCCTGCGGGTACCACTGCGGCCTTATCTACGGTTCGCCCCCCCTGAGAAAAAATCCTGTCTACGCCCATGGGAACTAGAAAAAATAATCAACCTGCCTCCTAAGTCAGCTACTTCCAAATGTAGTAAACCATTGTTGATGGAAAGCTCTAGTAAAGAAGAAAGTGAAGAATATTCATTGGCTTTAGATTCATCACTGAATCTTTCAGATCTTAATGAGGACATTAAAGATATTATGTCACTAGTAGGCCAGCTGTTGCACGAAAAAAAAATTATTTTTAATAATCAGCTATGAAGGGGAGTGTTGGCCTAAACAAGTTGTGTCTATATAAAATGATGGAGAGATTGTCAAAGTGGCCAGATAAGGAAGAGTGTGTTTTTTATTGCAGAGAACAAATAAATACTATTAATAAGCCGAAGCAAAGGAGTACCAAACAAGAACTTTTCATTGTGTTGAACTAAGGGACTTATTAGAAAAATCAAAAAAATAAGTAGTGTATTTATTGTAGCTACTCTTAAAATTAGTTGTAAGTTTCGAAAAAGCCACTAATGTGCACCTAATTGCTGTACATTTTGAGTAAAATACGAATATGTATTTTTAAACAAGATTTCAAAAAATATATTAGTTCCATTTCTTCAAGAGCGATATAGTTCTAATTCAATTCCTTATGGCCACTTTACAACACATAATAGTTGAGTATTTGTAATACAACAACGCAACGGTGCGAAATTTTTATAAAAAAAATTAACCCGGTAAGCAATTTAATTGATTTTTGATATCCTTACAAATTAAGTAATGACACAACCTATGATGTACAGGTTCAGTAGAATACAGATATGTTGGGACTTCAGCTTCGAATTAAAAAAATTGTTCAAAATTTCCATTTCTGAATAAATGATATAGAAAGTAACTTTCTGCAACGCAAAATAATTGCGGGATAACCTTTGACTTATTTGCCCGACATGGTTTTTGTACTTGTTCGCATTTTCCAAAGTGCATGCAAAATAAATTTGCATCTGCAACCATAAATTGTGCGATGCTGATCAAATTGTTTTGTTATTCGCTATAAGTGACAAATACTGTACATATAAATATATTAACACGTAGGTATGTATATACATATACTAAAAACTAACGATTAAAAATAAAAATGCTCATCTGAGTTGATGGGTCTAGCGTCAATAACATGCGTCGAAATTATTTTATACATCATTAAGCTTTAAATGGGATTTTTTTATATTCAATCAGAAACAATACCTAAGGCTAATATTAGAAATATTAGGCTTCAAGCGGTTTTTTATGCGGAGTCATTCGCAGTGTAAGATTAGTGAACTTTGAACGATGTGGGAGCTGATAAACAAGATAATGTTTCTATGATGATAATAAAATAAAATTTTAAAGGCAATTTAGTTCCGTTAGGCACCATGGGTTTGTTAAAAACGTTTATTATTATTGTAGCGGTTTTTACAGCATTTTTAGGTATAGCGTTTCGTCGGATAACTTCGCCAACGCCACTTCCAAATTTTAATCGAAACGAGTATTGGGGACCTGGAAAAGAGCCAGAGAAATTGGATACTTCCATTAGAGACTTTAAAATCAACGTTCCTGAGAAGGTAAGATAAGTTTGTGTTTTTGTAAGGTTATAAGTATATTATTATTTAATATATAGGTAAACGTTGTTTTCAAGATGTAAAATTGGACATTTTAAAATCAGCATCAGCAAAGAGATGTACCGTTTACTGGGAAGAATTCATACTAATCCCAAAGTAGAAAACAAATAATATGCTTTTTGGCGTGTACTAAAATGTCCCTTTTTATGAATTTTGTGAGAAGTATAAAAATTCGTTGCGGATAAATTTAATTAAATTCGATTTGGATTCAATAAAATATCAGGAACTAAGTCTGAAAAGTTATGTACGTACCTGAAAACTCTACTAATATATACTAGATTTTTTTTTAATTATAAACAAGATGGCAACCCATAATTTATAAGCATTTAATATTTATATACATAGAAACATTGACTTATATACAAATATATAGGACGGGAGATATTATAGTCTATTCAGAAATGTTTGACAGCACACAACCTCAATTATACCGCGCGCAGAAGCAGGTGCAAGACCATTTATTTGTATACACAGACTGGATATATTAATTTCATAAGTAAGACATACCTTTGCATAACACTTTAAGTACTATGTTGGGTGATTATTTTCAATGAGGTAGACATAAGTTCATGTACTTCTTTTATTTTAAAATTAGTATCACCTTTCATTGGATTCATATGAGCCTCGGTGGGATTTAATTCGCAATGATATAGTGATAATCACAGCATTTTTAATTTTGGCTTATAATCTGCATTAATTTTTAAAAATTCTCCCTCAAGCATGTCCCTTTGAAACGGTATATCCAGAGCTTAAGAGCAGTTTCTCTGAGAGCCTGGAATGATAGCTAGCATTTTCCATCACTTAAGTAGAATTTTCTGGAATAAATGCTATCTATCATTTGCTGAAAATAGTCTACAAGGACGCGCAAAAAACGTTTTTACCTTCGCTTTGTCTAGGGTTACTTCCTTATGACACTTTGCACATCTACATCAAATTAAAGTGGTTTCCTTCCTGAAGATTTTTAGGAGGGACTTACGGACTTAACTACTTGTATTCTTTCTTTTTCTTAGAACATTATAAACTGTACTTTCACTAACCATTGTCATATTTGCAAGGGTATCATATACTGTTTTTATGTCAAGCATGCCTTTACAACTACGTGGACCAACATTTTTCAGAAAGACAGTGCCAGTGTAGCAAATCGAACAGTCTAATATAGTTGCTTTCATATAATAATAAATGTTCTTTATTTCAAATCACCTAAAAAATACATTTCCTGTACATGGCACATGAAAACATAGAAAGACAAAGTGAAACGGCGTCAACAAAAAGAACTACAAAGTGAAAAACAAGAACAAAAGAGGGAATCACTTATTGTCTATACCTGTCCAAAATAATCATGTATACAGTATGGTTCCAATTCGATTAAAACTATTATTAAAATATCTTATACACATAGATATAGCTCGGACTCTTTTCTGTCAGGGAAAGTCTATGAATAGGATAAGTGATGTTACGTGTTCTAGTATTGTATTGGTGTCCAATTTCTTGTTCAAACAAAATCTTATTTTTGAAGAAAAACAAAAGACATTCATAAATATACAGTCCATAGACAGTTAGAAAACCAAATGATTTAAATACGCCTCTACAGCTCTCAATAAAACCCATTTTCTTAATAGTTCTCAAGACTCTTTTTTGTATTACAAAAACTTTTTGTGTATGATTGTTACTACCCCAAAACATTGTGCCATACTTTAAAATCGATTCAAAATTTCCATGATATATTATTCTTAAACATCTCACATTCATATATCTTCCCACAACCCTAATTCCATAACAAATCGAATTGAGCTTTTGCATTAAGTGCTGTATATGTGTGGTCCAGTTCAAAAACTCATCCAAATGAATTCCTAAAAACTTTGTATCTTCGACCAAGTCAATATCTGTTTCTCCAATGTTTACTGTTAATGGCTTGTCAACATTGCATTGTTTTGTTCTAAATATCAAGATATTTGTTTTATTTTTATTTAGCAATAATTTATTTTCATAAAACCATTCACTGGCCCTCCCAAACAATGACGATCCGTCTGATACTACGTCTGGTAAATCTTTGGCTGCAGATATTAGACTGGTATCATCTGCATAACAAGTTATGCTTTCGTTTTGGCGATTTATTATGGAATACAGGTCGTTCAAAAATATCACAAACAAAATGGGACCAGCTATACTACTCTAAGCAATTCCAATTTTATTTTCCATGGAATTTGAAAAAATTGTTTGCCCATTTCTGGTTACCTTGACTCTCTGCATTCTGCCTGGGATATAAGACTTGAAAAGATTTAGCGCATTTCCCCTGCCGCTGTACCTCTCGAATTTCTTCAAAACTGATTCTGGGTTAACACAGTCATATGCTTCAAACAGATCCAAACAAATACCAATGGCTAGATTTCCTTTCTCGATTAAGTCTAAAATTTATTTGCAAATTGGAAGGCTGCACTTTGGGTGGATCTGCCCTGTACATATCCATGCTGACTTGCATTTAAAATATTGCATTTATTTAAAAAGTTTAACAATTGTTGACACATGGCCAACTCGAACAATTTTGAAAAAGCCGGCAACAAACTTATAGCACAGCTTACCAAACAATCAGCTATCCAACTCTTAAAACTTGAACGGTATGCGCATTTCCGCGCGCAGGCCGCCATTTTGGGTTAAAATCTATCAAATTCGACAGTGTTGGCGCGTCGCTCGTGGTCGTGTCAGATGAGTTGTTTGTGTTAGCCAGTGTCGTAGTTACAGTTTAGGTATATATATTTTCTAGTTACAGTAATTAACAGTGTACATACGTTATTGAACAAACTACTTATTTTATAATATCTTTGCTTGTGCTTGTACATAATAGAAATGGATAAACCGCGAGGAAAAGTTATAAATCTGACAAGAAAAATAAGCTTTTTTAGATTTCCTAAAGATGCCATTAGGTAATTTTTTTTTGGACAAGCACCTTAAAAATTATGTGCTTTTGTAGCCTAGAAATATTTTTCGTTAATGTAAGCATAGCTGTTTTTACTGGAATGTAAATAATTTTGAATGTAATACTTCTTACTATGATATTGTTTATCCTAAAATTAAGATTATGTTACAAATTACCTTAAACAAATTAATTGTTTTAGTAGTTATTTGTGTTTTTAGAGCGTAAAGTAACGGATTGCCGCTTGAGTAAGAATATTACCGCGGAGCGCGTTAACCTTTCGAAAATGGCAATCTTACTTTGCGCTCAAAAAATGCACAGAACTTTTTCTATAGCCGCATTTTTTACAATTAAATGCACATTTTTCTCTATACTTATTCTGAAATTTGCAAATGACTTGTCATTTTCCTCATATTATGTTCGGGCATATTTAGAGCAGGAGTGCCAGCAACAATTATTGTAATAAACGCACGACTGTCATTTATGTATACTTTTGGTTGCCATGACTATTCATAGCACACTCAACGGAAAAAGTGAGAATTTTATTTTCCATGTACGCTTTAGAGCATAAAACAAGGATGCCGCGGCATTCGTCGATTTTGCGATTTCACTTAAAATTACTAATTAGTTACTTTGCGCACGGCTGTAGAAAAACAATTATTGTACAGGGTGGCCGGTTTAAGAGGGGCCTATACCTTATCTCGAAATCCACGAGGGTTGCAAAAAAAATAAATACAAAAGTTATTCCTAGTAAAATTATCTTTATTTTTGTATATTTTTTAATCGACACTTTTTTATATACAGGGTGATCAGACAAAGTTATAATTTTTTCAATGAAACGCCCTATAATTTATTACATTTTTTGATTCTATTTCAAATTCTAAGCATATTTAATGTTATACCTCTAGAGTTAGTACTTTCACAGCTATAAACAGTTGAAAATTGGTACTTTGGTTACTTTTCACCTCGCTTTTCACCCTGGTGTCAAGAATACCATTAGAGATGAAGCAAAATGAATTCCACATTCCTATCTTGACTTTTCAAGAGCTATCTGACGGTACTAACTGGCAGGTGTTACGATGGGTACCAAATCTTGTATCTCGGTATGTGAAATTAATTTTGTTTCATCTCTAATGGTCTTCTTGCTACCAAGATGAAAATTAGCCAAAGTACCGATTTTCAACTGTTTATAGCTGTAAAAGTACTATCTCTACATCAAATATTCTTAGAATTCTAAGTAGAATCCAAAAATGTAATCACATTGCCGAGCGCATTTGCACATGCCACAATTGTGACATTTTCTCCATATTCTGACCCTATCAAATGCGCTCTTCTAGCTCCCTTCTCTGCTAACACCCTCTGCTGATGATGTAACATGAGCCTACAGCCCTTTTCGTCCATATTGTAGATCTGTCCAGGCTTATGTTTTAGGCCTGTTCTCTCCAAGAGGTTCTTCAGCTTCTGAAAATAATCATCCACAATGAAATGATTTAATTTCTGTGCACGAGCAGGATTTAATTGTTGGTCATTGTGACAGGTAATAAATCCATCATTGTGACAGGTAATAAAGCCGGCCTTATTATCTGTCTAGGCAGGTAATAAGGCCCGGGTCTTATCAACTGTCTGGTAGTTTGTACTTTTTGTGGTTATGTAAATTTACAAAATAAACAAATAATTGCAATGAGCAGTCTACAAGTATTGTTGACATCATCATTTAAACCTATGCTCCAAAATATAGACACAACTTAATTGCACTGATGAAAATATCACATATCTTTTAACGGGAAATTTTATAGCACAGCACTTGAAATCTAGCGAATTTTGTTTCAGCGCACTGTTGCCAAGCGGAGTGGTTGCCGCTCTTCAGCGTATAGCCGTTGCGCTATAACTTTTTATGACATGCGCAGTTATAGAATTTCGACTAGCGTCTAGCCGTTACGCTATAACTTTTTCGAAACCTTGTTGACTATTGAATGTAGTGGAATGTATTAGCGGCAACATATGCAAGCTGCTGTATATCCACTATAATACGGCTTTTGTTAAATATATTTTGGTTTTTAGTTAGATATTGCAAAATATATCGTAGTAGTGTTTACAAAGTACGGGCACGTTATTTCACTTTTCGCATGGCCCTCCGCTCGCTACGGGGGCTCAAGAAAAGGAAACTAACCAGGTGCTAACCCAAACTAACCCAAAACATACCCAAAATCAAGAAAAAAATCTGTTTGAAACTTAACATTAAAAAAAAGCAACGGGATTTGAACCCTGGCCGCCGATAGCCGCCGAATTGAGACCTAACGATCTAAACCTCTCGACCACGAACGCTCTTGCGCCAAATTGACTGCATCGCGAAGACATGGCGCGAATGCAATAGCTCGAGTCAACGCCACCTACACTAGATGGCGTTGGAGTCAACGGCCATCACAAAACGCAACTGCGCATGTCATAAAAAGTTATAGCGCAACGGCTATACGCTACTCTCTTCAGCCACACGTTACTTGTAGTCAATTGAAGTAATCCTACGTATAGATGGCGCTAAGCGTATACAATAATTATTTTTATGAGATTTTTGACAATATGGCCTTATAGCCTGTCCGGCCTTATTACCCAACGGTACCTTAGTATGGTCCAACTCTTTACAAGTATGTAGCACTTTTCAGATTTGGAACACATGCAGTATATTTGAAAATATGATCTGGTGGTATTGAAAAACTGTATCATTCATTTACATGTCAAATTATATTAACATTTTAGAACATTTTTGGATTTGGGATAATTAAATAAAAAGAAAGAATCGTGAATTAACAGCGGTTAATGCTGTGAATTTTCAAAATATTGACAGCGAATAAAGAAGTTGCATTTCTCAGGATGTTAAAGACACAGTCGTCAACAGTACGTCTTTCAATCCCCGATCTAACGCAGTTAGCTTCACTTAGTCTCAACTTATTTTAGTCATTTGAGTCGGTTTCGATACATTATAACATAGATGAATATATTGCGTTAGCTGTATACATCTATGGTTATAATCAATTTTAATAGATTTGGTTAGTTTGGGTTAGTCGTTCAATCAAGTGTCGGTTAGCTTCACTTAGTCTCAACTTATTTTAGTCATTTGAACCGGTTCCTATACGTTATGATCAATTTTAATATTTTTTGTTAGTCGTCCAATCAACTTTCGTTTAGTTTCACTTGGTCTCAACTGATTTTACTTATTTGAGCCGGTTTCGATACGTTATAATCAAATTTAATAGATTTATTGGTTAGTCGTCCAATTAACTTCGGTTAAAATAAGATATAATATCAAAACTCCAATCCTGTCTATTTAAAATTGAATACTCCTTATCCCGACCCTGTGTTTTAACCCGAAATAGCATCGGTCACGTCAGATTTTTATTTCCACTTTGACAAGAGAGTCGGCTAGCTGATTGTTTGGTAAGCTGTGCTTATAGGTCTATAATTTTCATATAATTGGGGATCGCCGTTTTTCAATGATGGTTTTATTAGCGCTACCTACCTTGAGTGTATCGGCAAAAATACGATGCCTGAATGAATTATTTATGATATAAGATAATATTTCTTTTTTTTTGTGGAATTGTCATTTTAGCAATAATACTAGTCGGTATCTCATCTATTTCACTGCTGTTCTTATTTTTAATTGTTTTTTGAAAGTTGGCACAGCTCATTTACAGATATTGGTTTTAGAAGCATTGACTGATTGTTTTCCGGCCTTTTACAACTTAATTTATTTCTGTTTATATGTTTTAACAAGTCTGGAATTAATGATACCAGAAAATCGTTATATTCATTCGCAATTTTTCCAGGGTCGCCCTTAATACCAATATCCTCATTTTTCTCATCATTACCTGTTATATCACGGTATATCGACCACATGCATTTTGTTTTGTTGTCAGACAGAATTAATTTCTTCACATATTCCTCTGATCTTGCTTCTATTAATAATGAGTCGTATTCTTTCTTTAAACTATTATATGATTCTTTAAAAATATTACAACATCCAGGTAAGGTTAGATATAAATCCAAACGATCCTTACATTTAGATATTGCTTCATTTTGCATCTTACCTTTGTGATTACTGTGTTGATTACATAATATTCGAGGAAAACAGTGCTTGAAAATGTTTGTAAAATTGTTCATAAATATATTCCATTGCTGGTTGACGTTATATTTTTCTCTTTCGTAGACTTCCAGCCAGTCCTGTTCATTTAACAGTTTTAAAAAACTTTCTTTATTAGATTCTGTAAAAAAATCGTTTGTATTTAGAAATATTATTTTTAGGTTTTTCAATATGAAAAGTTAACTCTTGCGCACTATGATCAGAAATATACTCGTAAGTATCTAAAGTCCTACTATCTATATATTCACAATTTACAAAAATGTTATCAATACATGACCCTGAAGTTTGTGTTATTCTCGTATTTACAAAAATGTTTGATTTAAATTGAAAGATTGTAGCAATGAGAAGAAATTATTTTTGTTGTTGCTGTTTTTTAGCATGTCTATATTAAAGTCACCCGCAATTACAATTTTTTTATTTTCGCCTACTAGCCTATTTAACATTATTTCAAATTTGTCTAACAAATTATTTATATTATCACTAGGCGGCCTATATACAGAGATAACAATCATTTTGGAACCATTAACTGTACACTCAACTGAAGCACAATCGAATTAATTTCTTATCGAAAGTTCATTTATTTTATTTCGCGTTTGAAACCTGACACCTTTGTGTACATACACAGCACTCCCTCCATGATGTCCAGCTTCTCTACAATATCTAGCTCCCAATCTAAAATCTTTAATGGATAAATATTTCAGCTGCTCAAATAATTTCCAGTGTTCTGTAATACAGAGAAATTTGCAGTTACTATGTCTTTTTATTAGTTCATTTAGTCGATCCAGAACATTTCCTAATGATTGTACATTTTGGTGTATAATAGAGATATTATTTATGGAATTATTACTTTTTGCTCTTTTCATATCTTGTTTTTGATTTTCTATAAAGAATCATCAGCATAATTTATATTATTTCTATACCTAAACAGTCTTTTTTGGTATACTGGACAATTCGTATCTCTGGCCGAGTGGTTTGTTTCTTCCCGCTTCATTTTTTGACAATTTGGACAAGTAAGATTTTCTTCTGTACACAGTTGGCTATTGGATGGTCTCCCCCACATTTCGCACAGCATTGTTTCTCTGTGCAATACTTTGATACATGATTGAATGCCAAACATTTAAAGCACATATAACAAGATTCAGATGTTCATACACATAGACAGTAACCAAGTCAAAAAATATTTTTCCTCTCTTTAGGAACCACTTTGCAATTCTTGGTGGTGCTTGGAGGATCCAATTTTCCCTGGAAGGATTTCTGCACTGTCTTTTTGCTATCACCTTAATTTTGTCCTTTATTGTTTCCTGCAGTTCTTCTGCAATTTTTAAATTTAATTTTTCTAATTCTTCCACAAACTCTTCGTTAGAAAAACCTTTTTCTATGCCTGTTATCATGAAGGGAAGGTGGGATTTATACTAACATATTCTTTGACTGTCATGTTGGTCATGGTGCCAACAGCTTTTTTTAACTTTTCCTGTTGATTTTTTGTCGAAGATTTCTACAATTATCGCTCCAGTTTTTGTTTGCCTATGTTCTTAAAAGCTTTTCCTACTTCTTTTAAGTTTATCTGGTTTTTAGCGTCTTCATGGCTACTTTGGGATCGTTCCTGTTGTCAATTCTGATTAAAATTTCGTGTTTTTTTATTGTTTTTGGTGTTGCCCATTTCTCTTCGTTTTGGTTTGATAAGTTTTCCGTGTTTTCCTTTGCTGTTGACGATTTGTCCACTAATGTTGCATATGTCTCCTGTTTATCCTATACCTTTTTGTGAAGTCTGTCTTGTATGTTTATTTGTTGAAGTTTAAATTCTAGAGTCACGTTTTGCTTTTGTACTTCTCCCCTTTTTAAATACTAATTGTGTAAAAATGCTGCTCAGTTTAATTTGGCTACTATTTATTTTATTTTGTTCTTCAGGTGTAATTTGTATGTTTAGATTTTATTCTTTTTCCTTATCTACTATTTCTGATATTCCCTTTATAATTTGGTAAAATTCAGATATTATTTTTTCTGAAATACAACCTGCATATCTATATTTTCATATTGGTGTGCATCACATTGCCTTTTCTGAGAGTTCTCTTCTGGTTGACTTGTGTCAGATCTTTGCCTTGATTTTTTCACGTGTATTAAGTTTAAAAAATCGCTTAAAAACCGATTAAAACTACGAATAAAATATATAGATGTACACACAATAAAGTATATACTATATAGAGCGTATACTTATACCTACACCGGTTACCTCATATTTGTAGTAATAAGGTAATTAAGTGCTTTAAAAATATCGTATGCCAGTGTCCAAACACTTTTTTTCTCGAATATTGCGAAAGATATGGAATTTTTGGTAACGCATATGGTTTATTGCGTTTCTATGGTCTTTGCACCTGCACGCACTGTGTGGTATAATTACATAAGATTGCAAAACAAAATCTCAATTTCAAAATCGAGAAGCGCTTGCTCTATTATCAAAAATATATTTAAGAATTCATAAAATGGAAAACGTTAACTTTGGCTCCTTTCTGAAAATTTAACTGAAAATTACTAAAATAAATAGTTTTAGTTGTGACACAAAAAATAAACACTTTTAGGAGTTGCAAGATCTAAAATGGCGTTTGGATCATCTAAGGCCCTTGGTACCTCCTCTAGAAGGGATTCAGCAACAGTACGGAATGAATACAAATCTTCTAAAGGAACTTATAGAATTTTGGAGAACTAAATATAACTGGACGGAAAGGCAAGCGTATTTGAATCAATTTCCACAATATAAGACAAATATACAAGGTAAGGAATAAGTACTTTTAGAATACAAATTATTTATTTTTCTTTAATTTCTGATATTCATTTAATTTTTTCATTTATCGCGTGGTTTGATTTCCAAATGAATCTCAAAAAGAAATGAACGGCAAAAGGATTTTTTCTTCGGGCAAATCACTTTGATGATGGGTAACTGCTCAAATATCTGGTTAAATTTAATAAAATATTCAGTAAAAGTATGTCATATTAATCAGATATTTTTAATGAACGAGTGCAACTAGTAATTCGCTAGATGGTATGCATATGTTCTTATACCGCCTAAGGCCCAAAATAAAATTGCACCTTCCTACCTTATTTGCTTTTCTTATTGCTTTAAATAAAGTTCGAGGTATTAACATATTATCGAAATGATATTTTCTCACTTTTTGCATTTATTAATCAGCCACTTTTGGACTTTTGAATATTTCTTTTCAGGTTTGGACATTCATTATCTGCACGTAAAACCGAAAAATCCCGGTAACAAGAAAGTATTGCCGCTTCTGATCATTCACGGTTGGCCGGGATCGGTCCGAGAGTTCTACAATATCATCCCAATATTGACTACAGCAAGCAAGAACAGAGATTTTGTTTTTGAAGTGATCGCTCCTCACATACCAGGCTATGGATTTTCACAAGCGGCGTCCAAACCGGGGTTGGGTGCTAACCAAGTTGCTGTTGTCATGAACAATTTAATGGACAGGTTGGGATTTCAAAAGTATTATTGTCAAGGTAAGCTCTGAAAAATGTCAATTTTTAAATACCATAGCTTGCAGACCAACTACTAATTAATTATCATCCTGTCTTAAGTTAGAATTTGAACTTGGAAATTATGATGTAAGCGTTCAGGGTTAATGATAAACAACGCGAGCGAACAGCGCAGGCAATTATGCTCCTTAAAGTTGCAATGGTCAGCAGATTTTATTATATAAATAGTCAAACGGACCATGAGTCCGACAGGCTTTTGTCCCTCACCTATTCTGCTCTAATCATTGCCCGCACTTCACAGGAACATAGGCTCTGATTGGTCTACCAATATCCTAACCCTTAAACCCAGCTCAAGAGGTGCAGCTCACAGGAGAGTAGTTCTTGAGAGATATCAGTCTAAAGTACTAAAGTCGAATCTAGGATAGATCTGTCAAAATTCTAAGTCAAGTGATTTTTAAAGTTAAATAATTACAGTATCTTAAAGTGCTGAGTAAAATTATGATAAACTAAGAACACTTAAATAATTACCCAATGATAAATTAGAACACAAGAGCGCTCTTAAAAAAACTTATTTTAAAGCAGGTACCGAGACCTACAAACAATTCAAACCATATCGCAACCGAAAGCACACGGTTGTTTTAGTAATCGGGTTCAGTGTAAATTCATTAAGTATTTCACCAATAGACTATAGACATTGCTTCTCTTTTACCGAAGGGCTTTCTTTATTCTCTCTTCTCACCTGATGTAGATCGATCCCTAATCTGAGGTACATAACCTGCACGCCATCCAAACCGTGGCGTCATGGATTACTGATGGTCGTGAAAATAGTTTTGCGAAATAAAAAATTAATTCATTAAGCAACTCAGTATATTATTGAAGTAAAACTTCTTTAGCGAGGGTAAAGTGAGAAAATATGAAACGCTTATCAAAGTGAAACGCCCCTTTAATGAAGCATGTTACAGTATAGGTGGAGGGTTGAAATTTTCAGGACATGTAGCCGGGGTAATGAGAATCCTGGAACGAAATATGGAAGGATTGAGGTTGCTCGATAGAACTAAGCTTACAGCACAAGAGGCTTGTAAAGCAACGCTTGTGTCAATTACTGGAAATGCAACAGTGCTAAATTTATAGTCCTTTGCTAAGAGTTTCGTAGCTGCCCGTGCTCTAAGAACCTTAATTAATGTCTAACAAGTGCCAAAGTCTGATATTTATCACACAAATTTGTGACGTACCTAATTTTGTATTATTTCATTCTGTGATTACGTCTAGTATAATGAATAATATTAACTATTAATGGAAATAGAATTAATGCTAAACGGTCTAAATTATGTTGTTAAACTGTCTGTTTGCATTAAATGTCGCTTTAAATAAGCCTATAATTTTCTGTCCACATTACAACTAAGGTAACCTAAAGTTAACTGTTTTGAGATTAATTAATATATTTATGAGCATACTGATTTAAAAGCTTTTTCCCTTTTTAAAAAGAGTGTATGGGTCCATTGGGAGCTGATTTACTTATATTTTGTCTGTGGAAAAAGAGTGACTTACAAAAATCCCTAGCTTAACACCTCAAAATTGATTTCATTAGCTTCTGCGCCTAGAGGGTAGGCAACCTGCCACCACGCGGCTGGCATATAGTCCAGTTACGTTCTAGAATACCTCCTGTAATATTTGTGAGTGATATTCATCCATAGTAGCGGTCGGGTGTACTCGTTTAGCGATTTTCTCAAATTTGCCCCTGGCAGGTATACAATCCGCCATATCGCTGCGCTCCCATGGTTGCAAATTTGGTTCCACTTCGTAAACGTGAGGTATGGGTATATACTACCACTCTGCCAAATAGCAATGTTCTACTCAAAAATGCAAGGTTGGTTTGACTAGCCGCCCTACTTATATATATTAACTCACCTTATGACAATTTTTTCTCATTGAATTATTAATATTGTAAATAATTTTCTTGCAGGAGGTGACTTTGGCGCAGTTATTCTTCAAGCCCTGGCTGTCATCTATCCAGAAAGCGTTTTGGGGCATCACACTAACATGGCCACGGTGAATACCCCCTTGTCATATATTAAATACCTCTTGGGGACTCTATATCCATCTTGGGTAGTCAAACCAGAACATTACGATAGGGTTTATCCATTGCGGGACAAATTTGATCACAGGATAAAAGAGACCGGTTATTTACACCTACAAGCTACTAAGCCGGACACAATTGGTAAGTGTTTCTATGAAGATATTTTTTTACAACGACAATCCCAATTTACCCAAAGATCGCCCATCAAAATATGATTTATTGAAAATCAAATAATAGTATAATTGAAATACTCTGGAAGTGATTTATAACTTAGTCTCTCGGGTGCTTCAAAGGCAAAAGGTCATGCAATTTTTGATCGAGAGTATGCACCCCTACTCCCTACTGAGTTATCTACTCCTAAACATAATAGTTATTTTTCTACTACCTGATAAATACTGATCAATGGGCATTTGTTATAAGGACGAAAAATATTTAGATTTTGCCGTGAGTTATGAGGTGGGTTAATTTGGGTTAGTTGGAGACCGTTAAAGTGATGTAAAAAATTATCTATCCTTGGTATAAAATAAAGTATCTAATACTGGTTTAATATTGAACTATTACTTCTTACTTGGATTACATTTCACGCAGCTTAACTTTCAAGTGGTGTTTTCTAGGAAATGGTTCATTTTGGACATATTTAAATACCTTTTTTTCTTCTTAAAGGTTATTTATTTTAAGGATATATTTTATTTTAGATTCAGTTTTCGGGTTCTTACGTGGCAACTAAAGTTACTGAAAAATAAAACTTACAAAGCTGTTACTGGTTATATAATACAACAAAACATTTACACAATGCATAAGATAATGAATAGGCAATACAACAAACTTGTACCAAAATGTTATTAGAGCAAGTGATCTTTATACACTAAGGACTCATATCATTTGAAAGCATTGCCGAGCTCTTTGGAAGCGTGGCAGGCCATTGATTATTGATTTGCACGACAAAAAGAGCTAAACCCTTAACAGATCCCTGAGGCACATCATGTTTTCTTTTCTGAATGTACTCCAAGACATAGAATCTTATTAGTTTCAAGCTCTTATTTTTAGAGTTATAGTGAATAAGCTTTTCAAGTAGAATTTGATGCGATCCACAGTCAAAAGCCATTTTTAGTTCCAAAAATGAAGAATATGTATCGAAAAGCCCTCAGTTGTGATCTAAACCAAGATACTAATGACAAGAGTAGTAGATTTATGTCAGCCCTAGAAAATCCACAGATTTGATTCCTGAGTACTGATATCAATATTTTGGAGAAAAAGTATTGAAATTGGAGGGCAGGCCGTAATTTACCATTAGCTGCGGTCTCAAAAATCTTTAATTCATGTTATGCTGTTTTTCAAATTATTGATATGAAAACTTATATAATTAAGAGAGGCTAAGCGATAGAGGAAGTGAGATGTGCTATAAAACTTCAGAATAAAGACAAGGCTGTAGGACTAGACCAGATTTACTCGGAAACCTTGAAATTAATCGTCAATGCAGAAGAAAGGGGCTTAAAACTTCTTACATCTCTGCTCAACTCAATACACGAATCTGGGAAAATACCAACAGACTGGCTGAGGTCGACGTTCATCACTTTACCAAAAAAAAAAAAAAAACGAACGCTTTTCTATGCGACGACCACGGAATTATAAGCCTGATGTCTCATGTTCTCAAAGTTTTTCTCCGTGTCGTCCACACCTGCATATACGCCAGATGAGAGGGATAGGTTGGCGGAACGCAATTTGGATTTGGGAACGGAGTGGGCACACGCGAGGCTCTCTTCTCTCTCAACGTTCTCACACAGCCATGCAGAGACATGAATGTCGATATGCACACCTGCTTTATTGACTACCGAAAAGCTTTCGACTGTGCCTCGCACCAGAAGCTCATTAAAATTCTAAAATACACCGGAGTCGATGCGGGAGATCTGAACATCATCACGCAGCTGTACTGGCATCAAAATGCAGAGAATAAGGTAGAGGGTATAACATCCGAAGAAACAAAAATCAGGAGGAGTGTTAGACAGGAGTGTGTCCTGTCCCTTCTCCTCTTCAATATATATTCAGAGGCAGTGTTCCGAGAGGCACTGGAGGATGTGATAGGCGGCATTGAGTTCAACGGCACCCTTATTAATAATATACGATTCGCTGACGATACGGTGTGCTCGCCGGAAGCTTCCCACATCTCCAGATTATGATGGACCTTATCGTTGAACATAGCACACAGTATGGCCTACACATGAACGACGGTCCTTCAAATTAACAACCAGGTCGTGGAACAAGTGCCATCCATGAAATATCTTGCAGTCCTCGTCAACAGAACAGTGACCCTAAAATGGAAATCAGATCAAGGATAGAGCAGACCAGGAGGACATTCATCTCCATGAGGACCCTGTTCATTAGTAGAGACCTAAACCTACAGCTCCGCATACGTATATTGTGTTTCTATATCTTCCCCGTGCTACTCTGTGGCTCCGAGAGCTGGGCAATCAGCCAATCAATGGAGAGCCGCATTGACGCCTTTGAGATGTACTTGTATCGCCGTATGCTGCGTATATCCTGGGTAGACAGGATAACCAACGAGGAAGTACTGAGGAGAATAGGTAAAGGTAAAGAGCTGCTGACAACCATCAAAGAACGAAAGCTCCAATACATCGGGCACGTTATGAGGGCAGAGCGTTACGAGATCCTCCAACTCATCATCGAAGGAAAGATCGAGGGTAAACGATCTGTGGGCAGACGACAGAACTCGTGACTAAAGGATCTGCGTCGATGGTTCGGACGGACATCTATAGAGATTTTCAGAGGTGCGGTTTCACGCACCATTATAGCCAGTTGGATCTCCAACCTTCAAAGGGAGACGGCGTCCTAAGAAAAAATAAGTTCCTAAAAGTTTTATGAGGTGCAGTCAATTCATCTATGGCAAAATACTTTTTCAATGCTTCAGCATTCGATTGATCATTACTTTTGTCAATGGATAAATACGTATCCTTACAAATTTATTGGAATTTGCTATTGCTCATTATTGAATTCTGCTTTTTGATAGGTTCTGGGTTATGAAAAGTTGTCCTCACTTACCTAAGATTATCATCGAACCACTCAAAGGAATCGCATCATTTATGACGTTCCAGTTCACTGACTGAATAGTGTATAGTATAAAAAGACCTTCTCCAACTGACTATAGATTTAAATTTTTGAGTCATGTATGACTTGAATTTATAGCGTTGCTTTCATCATGTTCAAAGAGGAAAAAGATGATTGATTTATTTATTTATTTATATTTGGGATACAAACAGGAACAAAAATCCCACAACAGTATCCACTTACAGTGTTGCTTAGGGCTAAGTCGAAATATCCAAAACTACTATACTACATCCAAAAAATTAAATCAACGATAACACGATCTAATAATTAGCTGTTAATGTCAATATCAAAACCAAACTCATTAATTATATAAATGTTTGATAAATGTAGTTGGCTGCTATTATATGAGGGCGATCTTAAGCCTAGATTTAACTGATGCTTGAGAGGAATTAAAAAAATCAATATCAAAATCCAAACAATACAAATTCGTAACTCTCATCATTCGGCACAGTGGAGCGTTCTGAGAGCTAGTTGTATTTCTGAATGGTATATTAAACAGATGGTTGGATCTCAAAACTCGTGGGGCTACGTTGAAAGACACTAGAGCTAGCAAATTTGGGGAGTCTATTTTATTTGTAACGATTTTAGAAAGAAACAAAACGTCAGAGAGAATCCTTCTATTTTTCAGTGATAATATCTTGAAATGTGTTTTGAGCTGGCCAATGTCATAAATGCCGAGCTTATGTCTATGTCGATAGAGTAAACCATGCAAAAATTTGTTTTGTACCCTTTCAATTTGTTTTATATAGATATCATAACAAGGATTCCAATTTACAGAAACAAAGCTAATTTTGCTGTGTATAAATGAGTAATAGAGAGATAGGTACGATTTCGCGTTTTTAAATATTTTAGATTGTCTATTAATGAAGCCCAGCATTTTAAAGCAATCTGAGACCATTTTTTCTATGTGTTAATCGAAGACTAATTTTGCATCAAAAATTACACCCAAGTCTCTCACCTCATTGACCTTTTTTAAAATTTTAGAATTTATAGAATAATTATGGCGAATCGGTTGGCGGTTTCTGGTAATTGTATTGATGATGGTAAAAAGGGAATAATGCCCTAAAACCATCGTCAGTGATTGTTATCAAATTATAAACATTTTTCATTGTTTGAGTACAAATTATGAAAACTGAATATACACAAAAGACTGAACTTACCTTATTTCACCGACCTTGAATTTCTAATAGTTCGTATATACTGAATATTCGCATGTAAAATGCTAAGGCCATTTACTTGGTTCAATTTATGGTTTATGGTTCTCTTTATACTGATCTTATTTGCCTGCCGCGTCTCTGGATATTTATAAAATAATTTTCTGCTGCTCCCTCTTCTTATGAATTTCGTCACATACAAACCAGGCATCAAGCCCTCTATTTTGCAGGTATGGTATGGTAGGTAAGGCCGTCGCTCGGCAAGATTTGTCCTTCAACACGCCACAATTGATCTTTTCTGTATATCCTTCTACTTTACACGAAAATTCCTATCTCTTTCGAGAACCTCAGAATATTTCGAGGGTTGAGCTTTTGTAGATCTCCAGGTGCCACAAGGGCATTTTCTAGATCCCTCAATCTTTGGCGGGTCGGTGCCTGACATTCGCAGAGTAAGTGCTCTGACATTTGAGCTATAGTTTGGCCGAAACTGCATTTTTAGTATGTATCTCCAGGGACCATGTTCAGTGAGAAGATATACGACCAGATTTTTATTCTCGCCTCTTTCTGGATGTCCTTCAAAATTTTATAGTGACTAGTCAGGTTTCCTGATTTTAGTTTTTGTGTCTGAAAGACTCTATCCGCACTGGTCCAGGCCTCCTTCTCAATGCATATGTTCAGCGGAGGGAGGTCAAGTAGGGTTTCCAGAGCTGATGTGGGACACAAAGCCCCTGTTATATCCAGACAGACGAGCCTTTGTACTCTTGTTAGCTTTCGCTATGTTGTTGTTTCCTTTGGTTTAACCTACCACACTAAGCAGACGTAGGTTATAATAGGCTTTACAACAGTGTTATAGGACCACCAGATGATGGAGGGATTTAGGCCCCACGTTGTACCAATGGTCGACAGGCCCAAAACGCTACCGTTGCCGTCTTTTGAAAGCTCTACCATTGTCCCTCCCAAAGTGGGTGCTTTAAGGTTCAGCTTCTTTCTTTTTGTGAAGGGGATCACTACGGTTTTGCTTGGGTTGACATTTAGTATTTCCTGTGTACACCATGTGCTGACAAAGTTGAATGCACTTTGCATACGTTCTGAGGGAACCGTGTCATGCTTGCCTCTTATTAGTATAATTAGGTTATCTGCATAGCCTTGGACTGAAGCAGGCTTTACTGCTTCAGTCAATATTATCAGTATATCGTCAACAACCAGAGACCAAATCATGGGCGACACGACCCCTCCTTGAGGGCATCCCTTTATTCCTTTGACTGTGACGGCTATTTCTGCAATAGTTGCGATGACTTCACGGCTGGTTAGCGTGGATTTTATACATTTTGTAGTGGTTGGTTCCACTCTTCTGCGGGTTTTGACGCCCTCAATGTATTCATGTGAGATATTGTCAAATGCATCCTCTATGTCTAGAAATGCACACAGCGCCACTTCTTTTTCAGCCAATGCCTTCTCTAGATCGCGGACGAAATTTTGAAGAACATGGCTGGTAGATGTCGATGGTTGATATGCGAATTGTTTTGCATGCAGTGGAGCATTGCAGGTAATGAGTAATATTAACTGCTTTTGCAGAGGAGTGCAAATCAGACCACAAGGTAGTTTTCCACTACTTACTGAGATAACCACATCGGCTTCTATTAAGTTATTTCATTTGATGATATTTTTTTTATTATTATGTTGTTAGTCCAATCATCATAAAGCAACTCTGACTTTATAGTAATTGATCAAATATTTTGCAATTCCCGAGATGCAGCTTTAATACATGATTTTATCTTAGTGTGTCATAGTGGTACAACTGACTTCAAAGGTGACTGTGATAGTGGCAGCAATAACACAGAAAAGCCTAAACGCAAAGGGCAAATCATGTTAGCTTTTACTTAACCGAAGAACAAGAGAATTAAGAAAATAGCCATTATAGTCCTGGCTCCATGATATACACCCGTAAAAAAAAGTGTTGCCATTGGAATTCAATTTTTGATATTCGTGTTTGGATCATGCCAGAAGCAATTTAGCTTGGAGAGATAACCATTGGACTTGATACTTCGTTCAACACAGCCCAACTCTTCCACCATTTTCCAAAATGGCTGCTACATTAGGAGAAGAACAGTTGTATGAAAATAGAACAAATAATAATGTGTTTTAATCCTTTTATGTATGCAGCAAACAATGTTCAAGATCTGACTATGGAGGAAATGTAATATTTATCCCTTCTATTTTAGACATATTTTCACAGTTCATTTGATTTGTTTATTTTTGCAATCGCTCGTGGTACATTTGCAGAATATTGAACATGAACATTTGAGAAGAACGTATCGACCGGGCCTTTTTTTTAGGACAGGTCTTGCAACTATATGTACGGATAAGTTATGTGGGCAGAAGCTTTAGAAATTTAGTACGTTTCAGGACACAATGGATGTCATCCCAACCCACCCTCCTCAAATCACATAACTTTTGCCCTGAATATGTGCGACGCTTACACATCTTCCCATTCTGGATTAAGTGTCTTTCCTCACCTGTTCCGTAAAGTATCCATTACTCTGACAATCCTCGACTTATGAACATTGAAACAAATCACAGCAATAACATATGTGTCACTTGACTTCATTGGAGCCATTTCGGACAGCCCACTCAGCATGTGGCACAATAAGAAGGCCAGCTTCTTCCAATTTGCTGTTTAGTTTGAACATATCTCTGCAGACACCAAGTCCTCATTGACAATCATTCTACTGGATTGCTCATACAAATTTCAGCTATAATACGAAAAACACCTTCATTACGGAGAATAATTGATAAGACATGCTGGTCTTCAAGTTGAGCACGCACATTTTGAAAAATTTTAATAGCTCAATATACTGTTACGTAGTTGGTGACTGGAGGTGGTGTAACTGATAAAAAGCCATCATTTTGCAGTGAGACTGTATTCTGAGAGATCAGAGCGTGAACTCCAGTTCACGGAGGAACTGCTTAACTTATCATTCAGACCGCACTGAATAAACGATATCATAAAATCTGTTAAATCAGCTTTGCAGACCAATGGTAGAATGATATCCATGTGCTCAACCACTTTGAAACTCTCTACTGGACTGGGACTTGGTGATGGCTTATGGGTAGTTTTGCACGCGTTGCGTTGGTAAGGCATTTCGGTTATAAATTTGCAGCTTGGTTTGTTTATTCCTAGAGCTGACACACAGCTTGTTTTTCCCCAGCTACTTCATTGGTACAGTCTTGAAAAAGCACCATAGCAGTATCATGTGTGCTGGATGTTCCAGACAAATTAAGGGTACTAATTGTAAATCCTTTCCTAGTAAAGTAACTTAGAGCTGGTGTGCCTGTTTCGTAATATATCATTATAACTTGTTGATACACCAATCCTATTCATAGAAGTGATTAGCTCTATACTATTGCAATTATCATAGATTGCGTGAGCAGTCAACATCTGTAGTGAAGTTTTATTTTTGTCGTGATGTGATTCTTAAAACGTAATTTGGGAAAGTTAGTACAGCTTGTCGGTTAATGACACTGTCTTCTACTTCTTCATTTATATCTTCAAAGCTCTCGCCAATATTTTTAGGTTCTGATCTTAACTCAAGAATTTTCGCTTAAAACATGTTTGCTTTACTAATATTAAACAATGATGAAAAGAGTATTAAGACATTTATTAGGCATTCTTGTTGACTTCCACTTTCATTAAGTCCAAAGGCTACACCTCTCAGAACGTTTCTTAAAACTGTTCCTGCTGATTCAACTGAATCCTGCCATTTTATTTATTTACCACCTGCCTCGCTCATCTTTACGAAGTTAAATCAATGAAAACCTAAAATAAAAAAACTAAATAAATTACCAATACGATGGCAAATATAGCCACTATTTCTATATTTATAATATTGCTTGATCCCAAAACCCATGTTTTGATACCATAATAAAGTTTATAGGTCTCATGGTTCCTGAAATATCACATCATCACTGCAACACATCCACCATTTAAAGGAAAATCGTTATGAACAGTTCGGTCGGGATCAGCAATGTCTTCTCAAGCTCAATGACTTCTCTAATGATCCTGAAAGACAGATCAAAAATTAAATTCCCTGGGCAACAATTGTTTACGGGATTATATCAAGGAGAATATTGGAAACTATAGTATGTCATGGTCAAAAAAACTCATGGCTTTATAAAATCATTTAATTTTAGCTACTATATCTCCGTAACCAATCTTAAAATGCGTTGTCTAGTTATAAAAGTTTTATTTAATTAAACTGTATTGGTTTATACATTATTATCAAAAGTCAAATTTAATGTAATTATTATTAAAAATATCTTTTGTAGGTGTGGGTTCTACTGATTCGCCAGCAGGTTTGGCGGCATATATTTTGGAAAAATTTACTTCTGGCACCAATTTTGAATGGCAAAAACGAGAGGATGGTGGACTTCTAGAAAAATTCACCTACACGGATCTCTTGGACAACGTGATGATATATTGGATAACTGGAAGTGCCACTTCATCTTTCAGGCTATACGCGGAAACCCTCAGCAAAGCACATCGAGGGCAAAACGTCTTATGGTACGTATTTTAATATGTATGTCTCCCCGGTGACTATGAGATTATTAGCAACCTTGATAATCAACATTGACTTACAGTTTTTGGTGGAATGAATAGTGATGCCTTCTCCGTATCCCAAAAAATAATATTTAAACTGTTGTATTATCTGTTTATTTTCAGGCATCCGTTACAAGTTCCCACAGCCATAGCAAGATTTAGGAATGATTTCTATGTATCTGATGGCATTATCGGTGAATTATTCCCCAACAATCTTCAACTGTCGGACTTCGAAGGAGGACATTTTGCGGCATTTGAGCTACCAGAAGTTCTTGCCGAGGATCTGTTCTCTGCAGTTGAAAAGTTCATAAGCTATAATATAAAGAAAGGGAGGACAGTGACTTGAAATTATATTTAGGAAAATACATTTTTAATTAAGAAAAATCTGTATTTTCATTATGTAAATGAAGTGAAATACTTGTTATGATATTATGTAGAATAACTACTTCATGCAGACTGTCTTCAGTTTGATTTGAAAAATGCCATATACATAATAATTGCATTTTCAAATATTCTAACTAAATCAACTCTTAGTTAGATTTCTGGAATATACAGTCAAAATGTGTGGCAATTTTGAAGTATTTGACGAAGTTGGTTGGGACTTAAGTGTCCCTAGTTTTTTCAGGATTTCCCCATATTACACTTAATGCCCTTTCCTAAAAATGTTAGTGGAATTTTATATTCCGATTTGATACTTGAACTATATACCATATAATTTGTAAATGAAGTCATTTTAATAAGTCTAATATTTGCCTAGAAGTAAGATAAGTAGATTCGAGAGATTGAATGAAGAATAATGCTCTCTTTGAGAATTTGCCTCTTGAGTGGGAATTGCGAAGGGTCTTAGTCCATCTCTTACTGCAACTAATTTAGCTGAAGAAAATGATATTATAGGGTTTAGTCTAAATCTAAATAGAGTACTATGAAATATTACCGCTGCACCTTTTTAGGGTTTGAACCATATTTTTGAGAAGAATGAGCTGTTAAAAAAAAGAATATGTTACTATAAATATGCAGTTTGAGTTGATCCAAAGTGGGAAGGTCTCTATAGGGTAGTATTCGGTTGAGTAAATTGGAAGGGTTTATTTATCTAAAATGTTTTATTGGTGCCCTTCGTTGCGCAGGAATTAATAGGAATTTCTGTTGAAGTTAAAATTTTAGAGGAATAGTAGGGCGGAAGAATAAATTTAGCGGAGGCTGCATATTTCATCAAGGGGAAGAGTTTGTGATATACGAGAGAGAATCAATTTTAGACTAGCAATTGAGGAGGTACGGAAGGCTCTTGTAGCTATTTTAAGTGCTCTATTTTGAATGGGATTTATTGTTT
This sequence comes from Pissodes strobi, assembly GCA_016904865.1. Taxonomy (NCBI): domain Eukaryota; kingdom Metazoa; phylum Arthropoda; class Insecta; order Coleoptera; family Curculionidae; genus Pissodes; species Pissodes strobi. Next base: position 25,331 of record JAEQML010043048.1, on the reverse strand, counting down.
TTATGTATGAGGGTTTAGCTGAGGTATAAATAAAATTGCTATAGTTTAGTTTGGAAAGTATTATTGTCGCAATAGGTTTTTATCCGCGGCGCCACACCTTGTTTAGCGTGCAGGAATATAGCTCAGATTCGGAATCGATGTACGTCAGGTGAGAAGAGATGATAAAGAAAGCACTTCAGTTAAAAACAATAACAACGTCTATTGGTCAAAGACTTAATGAGAAAACATTAACAATGTCTATTGGTTAGAAACTTAATAAGATTATATTATACCCGATTACTAAGGTGCGCATGCTCTCTCGAATAAGGTATATTTTTGAATTGTTTATAGGTCTTTAGTCCCTGCTTTATAATGATAGTTTTTCTTAAGAGTTTGTGTTGTGTTTCATTTAAGGTTGTTTTGATAGCAAGTTCACTCAAAGATTACACTGCACTTTGGCAGATTCTACTTAGAAAATTAGGTATCTTTCTCAGAACTTTGACAAATTTATCATATATTCGACTTTTACTACTGCGGATATGAAACTCTCCAAACTTCGCGACCATATGATCTTGCCAAGCTCATGTTAGGGTGAGGAACAAAGGATAGAGTAGAACCTAAAGGCGCCCATGTGGACAGCTCAGGAGCTAATTTTAGGTGAGATACAAGTTTGTCGAACTGGTGGTTCGCTAGCGTATTTATATCATAAAATGTGCTGATCGTTGCATGTTTAAGGTTCATAGTCACTCCTGTTGACTGCTTGTGGTGCATACAATTTGTATTTAATGTTTACATAATATTTAGCAAGTTCAAGTTCAAACTTAGGACATTGTGATATTCATTTAGTAGCTTATGCATTTTAGTAGTTCACACGTGCCCTCACCCTCTAAACGTTGGTCCTTAACATTAACCCGATCCCTATTGCTTTAAAAAGAAAGACCTCAATTCGAGAAAACATATCGCATCATCTTACTTATAACTATACAATACAAAATGTCATCAGTGGTTTTGTTACTTTCTGGATCCAGGCTAATCCTTTGTGAGTCCCTCTAGCCTCCACTGCAATCTATGTCTTAGCAATGTTTAACATGCCTTTAAACTATTTGAAGGTCCCACACGTGAGAGTCTGTTGGAGAGACTGGTACGGACATCCACTGGTGCTTGGTATATACATGCAACAAAAAGAAACATATTTTTATAAACTGTAATAATAATATTACAACTCCAATTCTAGATTGGAATAACAATATTGTTTGTAGAACTTACTTCGACAATTATATTTAAACAATGTTAATTTATAACGTTGATTGGCTAATAGGCGCCTATTAGTCAATCTACTTTTATACACAATTTACTTTATAAAATATTGATTTTTGCATTGCAATGCCATCTCGTTTGTTTTTAATGAAATATGTTTATTATGTAGGAAACTCATAGGTACATAAAAGGAAGATATTATCCTTGCTTTCAATTGGGTATTGAAGATAGTTTTTGGTTAAAATCAATACACTTTCTTTTTCTTCAAAAAATGGGTGATTGATGACCATTCTTTGAAACTTTTAAAGCTGTTCTGTAGGATTCTTTCACTGGATCTTGCAAGAGAGGAGGAGTGATAGATTATTAAGGCGTCCACCTAAAGTGAGTTGAGGTGAAATATTTTTGTGTATGCCGTTAAGGACGACTAGAAACAGTGTAGTACTTTATTCTTGAAAGATTTTGTGTTAGTATGACTGAGAAGATATGTTTACTCAAAAACATTGTTAATAAATTTTGGAAGGTGACCAGTTATTCCCATGTATTTAATTTGTTTGAGTATATTTTGTCTCCAAGCCGATGTCAAATGCATTTGTTAAGTCTACTGATAGCGCCATTAGATGGTTTTCTGGTTAAAACTGGGCTGAATCTCTATCTCCAGAGACGCTAAATTATCTATGGTTTATTTTTTGGGTCTGAAGCCGACTTGACAGCTCATTAGAAAGAATTTTGATTCATTTATTGATTCTAAAAGTTGATCAGTGATTTGCTTAGGAAATAGGACCCTAGCTGCGAGATTGCTTTCTGAGTTTGCTTTGTTTAAGTATGGGTATTAGGATGGAGTATCTCCAAGATGAGGGAGGAAGGTCATGTATTGTAGTCAGAGGTATTTGTAGAAATTAAGGAAAAAGGAAAGATCATGAATTGAGGGGTTAATGATTAGAGTAATCAAAATTCCATCACGTCTTAATAAAAAAAATTCTTTTTTTAGGCAAAGAATGATATAATTCTTTTAAGGCGAAAATAGTGTTGTAAGACTGAAAGATGGGTGAATCAAAATATACTGTTTTTTTCACAGTCGATTTTGTGTTTGTAAAAGATTGGATTATAATGAGGAGCTCGATGATTTATTATAAAAATAAGTAGGGAATATATTACTAAAGTTTTCTCTGTCTATCTATTACTGATTTATTGTCATGGGCAAGGCCATAGATTATGTGGAATGGCTGAGATTTCATCCTTCTCATATTAGTCATAGTTCTTTAGTGGGGGTATTATAGAATAAGTTTGGGACAGAGAATTGCCTGGATCAGATGTTCGCATTAATTAATTATTCTCTTAGCTAGTATAGAACACTTTTGATGTTAATAAAATTAATTTCGGTGGAGCAGTACTACTAGAACAGAGATTGAGGTCGTCAAAAAATTTAATATAAAACACGTTCTAGTCCTTCCTAAACACAAACAAAATTGCAATATATGTGTATGAATTACATTGAGATATATTTGAGGATACCCACGATCACGACCACATCCCGATTGTCATCAGAGGTCACATAGAATGAAAACCTCCCCTATACACACAGCTAAATGAAACTTAAGTAAACCTGACAGACCTTTCCCTATAAAAGACTCTAATTAAGCCTCCATTTTTTTGTTTTGATCAATCTGATGAATATTTCAATCAAACTGCAATATCCATACCTAAATAAACCTCCTATCCCTTGGTGGACTTCTGATTGTACTGCTGCTATTCGATATAGAAAAAAACTCTTAATCTGTTAAGGGAAATCCACCAGAATTAATTTTATTAACTTCAAAAGACAGAGAGCACTAGCTAAGAGAGTAATTAAACGCCCAAGAATCTCATCCAGGCAATCCTTTGCCTCAAACTATCCTACAATACCTCCCAGTTGAAAACTCAGAAGACTGAAATCTCTACCATCCTCCATGCTAATGGATGGGTAGCAGACAGTGACGATTTGAGCAATATATTCGCTACTCAATTTCATAAAAAATTATCAAGCTCATCATATAAACCAGTCTTTTACAAACATGAATACAACTGTAAAAAGGAATCTATCAATTTTAATTCGCCCAACCGACAGTTCTATAATTTTATTTTCATCTTAATAGAATTATACCATTCTTTGCCTACAACAAGAAATTCATCAACAGGACCAGATGGAATTCTGTTATCATTAATCATTAATTTCCCAACTCATGACCTTTCGTCTCTCTTTAGTTTCTACAATTACTTCTGGCTATATGACCTTCTCCTCTCAACTTAAAAACACTTCATCCAAATACCCATTCATAAACATGGCCAGCTCAGAAACTAACCTGACAGCTATGGTCCTATCTCCCTAACAAATCACTTATGCCATATATTGGAAAGAATATTAGATAAAATAAGGAAAGAATGATTAACTTTCGCTTATTTTAGTTCCTTGGATCAAAAGGCTCTCTAATGAACTCTCAGTTTGCCTTCGGACCCAAAAAATAAACAATCGATAATTTAGAGTATTTGTAGAAAGATAGATATACCATATAGCTAATTAAACTGAAATTTGGAAAGCTGGGAAAAGTAACAAAAGCACAAAGATCAATGGAAAGACAAATGTTAAATGCAACGCTGATGGACAGAAAGAGAAATGGGTGGATAAGAAATAAAACGAAAGTAAGTGATGTTAGAAGAGAGGTAGCAGAATCAAAATGGAAATTCGCCAGTCGCAATATTAGACAAGAGGACGACTGATGGTATAAAAATATTCTAAACCGGAGACCGTGGGAAAACAAAAGAGTTAGAGGAAATGAACATGGCGACAAACAGGGAAGAATAGAAAATAATGGGGGAGGCCTATGTCCAAAGATACACCGAAGAAGACTAAATAGATAGACAGATAAATTTTGTTATTGAATTACCATTTAATCATCATTCTGTCAAGAATTAGGTTATATTTACTTTCATGGATGTTAAATATTGAGAAAAATTCAAATTCAATATATTGGGCACATTATATAGTATATTAATACTCCTCCATTTAATCTAAGTATCACTAGCACCAGACTTAACAAATAATGCATTTGACACCCACTTGGAGGCTCAACATACTCAGAGAAATAAAAGACATGGGAATAACTGGTCACCTTCCAAAATATATCTCTAATTTTGTGGGTTAATCTACCTTCTCCGTCAGACTTAATGAACATATCTCTAACCCAAAATCTTTCGAGAATAGTGTTCCACAGGGACTATCTCTTTCTAATCGTCATTAACAACATATAAAAATATCTCTCACCTTAAAGCACTCACATACTTTATGCAGAAGACTTAATACTCTTCCTCTTTCGTGCCTGATCCAATGAAATAATTTTGCAGAATAGCCCTAAGCGCCTTGAAAAATAGTCACACTTTACTGGTTGTACCTTCTCTCCCACACAATGATTAAGCATCATTTTTGAAGAAGAAGGGATTTGTTTAAGTTTGACCACCTAACTATCTTCAATAACCCAGTTGAAAACAAATATAGTAGCTCCCTTTTTGGGATGATTTTTAACGCCTACCTCAACTGAAAAGCTCACCTTTAATATCTTAAAACTATCACCAAACGTTTATTAACTTCTTTCATGCAATCATTCTTTCACACATAAAACTAAATACTGTACATCAGGTTAACTATTACTAAAGATCTAGCAAACTTCTTGATTATTTAATTTAACATGAACTTCTCGCTTTACTGAATTTAATCAAACTTTCTTTAAACTGATTGCTTTTTCGTTCACGCTAAATATGGTTACCAGCGACGTCCGTTAATTGCATTTCATAAAAAGAATTCCTATATTAAGAGCCATAATTAGAGGTGCTCAATACCATTTTTAAAAAATAGTTCGTCGAATAATCTGCGGTGAATTTGCAGTCCGAAATAATTTTGAAATTGAGGTATAGAGTAAAATTACATTTATATTAAGTTGCATATATGGGTTATAGGCGAGAGGCCTGTAAATTTACTACCTGAGACCAAAAAACACTAAATTATAACCCTGGCTTTTGACATAAAAATGTCCAATATTTTATACGCATTTTATTAGTAATTAATGAATATTAAAAAATGTACGTCTTCAAATTGCACAACATAAAACGATGTTTATTCAGGTTATATGGTGCCAACTAATACACATATACAATGCCTTCAGAATAATATCACGTTTTTTTGTGTCTAAAATTTCCTCGTGGTAACCGAGTCGAGAACAATGCTACAGCGCCGAGATTAGAAAATATTAAATAAATAAAATAACGTAGGAAAATGTTTATACATCTTTAAACATAAGTAAAAATTCCATGATTTTAGACTTCAGGAAATAATCTAGATGGTGCTACATAGGGGAATACGTTTACATCAAGTTGGTACACCGCTCTGGCAATTTATGGGCAGTATGGTACCTTAATGTAAAAAAAAACATATTTTTTCGGGAAAAGATGCGATAAGTAAATTAACTAAACCAGCAAATCCCGTATCTCGACAGCTGATTAGTTATTAGTCTCAATAGTACTTCAATTGGCCATATACCTCTGATAACCCCATTTTTGTCGCGCAGTTTATTAAAGTTAAATATTTATTCTCATTCAAAATGTTATCTAATCTATTATTTCCACAAGCCCAACTACTCGCGACAAGATTTTGAAACAATGTTAAAGCTTTTTTACTCCTATAGTTGGTTGTGAAATGCAAAACTTTACAGAATCCAAAAAAAGAAGTTTTTGTACGTTTAACAAAAATTTCGTCACTAAATATGATGTTCAACCAAAGAGACGAGCTTGGACTCATCATTCTCATAATGCTGGTGATTATATTAGCGGTATTGATTAGGAATTTCGTCCGACACAAACGGGAACAGCTGAAGCGGTTGCAAGAGGCTCTAAGGAATAATCGAGGTAAGTAAGTGGAGAATATGCTATTTAAGAGAGTTACTTGTCAGTAAAACTTGATCATACTACTGGTACAAGTTTTATCGTATGTAGAATGATAATTTATTTTCGATTTCTATTTTTGATAGGTTTCTATTCTAACAGCTATATTTACTTCAACATTAATAGAGTACCTAGTGCGAGTGGAGGTACTCATTTTGAATAATAGTTTAAAAACGCAACAAGTCTCGAAAATAGCTTTGCTGGCAAATTGTCTTTGCCGTGTCATTGACTACAGACATTTAAAATTTTTTTGGGCCCATATTTATAATCTTCCAGAATGTTGTTGTCATTTGGTAACCCAGGCGTCAGCCAAGTTAAAAAAAAAGAGTCCAGTGGACTGAGGATTAAATGCAATAACTGTGGGGAGGATTAATTTTCCATCTGGCATAAGGGGTTGTCATATCAGTATATATTGCCCTTCGCTCCGGGAGGCATGTTGGCATTATCTTCTATGGCATCGCGCATCCCTAGAGAAATGCATGCCGATTCACGGAAGATTATGTCTCACGATTTGGCATTATTAGGCTGAAAATTTTCTCCTGAATGCAGTAGATTACTTCTCGAGAAGATATCTCATAATCTACTATAAATTGGATGATTCAATTCGAGTTAGCCAATACAAAAATCATTTATCTATCATTTATTCTCCGACAGATATTTTAAAATATATATGTGTTGTTTTCCGAGTTAATTTCTATAACACCTATTACACTAGCTTATTGCCGGTTGAAACGTATTCAAATGCAAGTATTCTGGTTCCTCAATTTATTTTGTCACATTCTAACACGACAAAAATACAAAGTTAGTGAGATTTAGCATTGGATGTATTTTTATTTATGTTTATATTATGTTTACTTATGTACTTTTTGATTCGCCATTTAGATTCATTTTTCGAGGGTCTCTTCGCCCCAGATGTCAGTCCAGGTCGAATTTTGCGTCTGAACTTAAATATCAGATATCAGATATAATGAAATTTGTTGTTCATGGTTGTGATTTGCCTTTGGCAAATATATGACTGCACTTGTGTAGCAGTTGTTGATTGGCCAAGTTTAAAATTAATTTTATGTTTTATGCATTACTTTGGTCAAGTCACTATTTGGATTTTTTAAGTGCTATTTCTCAAATTGCATCAAAACTCGATTTTCAAATAGTCACTTCACGTATATGTAGTGAATCAAATGGCTTCTTCGATGTTCATTGATATTTGTATACTTTATTCCATATTTTGAGTGAATTTTTAACTAATGCCACTAGTTATAATTATTGTTGATACACCCAAATCCATATAGAAATCCACAGATGCTTCATTCCTCAAAACCAATTTAGTCGAGATAGTTCTATCCTCGGAGTGCAGTAAAGACGAAAAACGCTCTCGGACCGTACATAAGTGCCTACAAAAATGACCTCTTTAGCCAAATAGGCAATCATATAATGCTAGATATGCCATGTAAAATAGATACTTGTCTTCGACTGAAGAAATAAAAGTTTGCGTCAATTTTATCTACAGGGTGTTTCAACGAGGACTGAACAGGTGCTTATTTTTTACCTTCCCTGTATTTTTAAAACAAACCAAAATAGCCATTCGATGTATTTTTTTCTGCTAAATTCAAAAATTGGACCAAAAAAACATCTGAACCAAAAACAAAAGACTTACGCCATTGATGAACTGTTTTTAAATGGATCACCCTTTATATTACTACACTTTTGGACTCTCTAGACAAATCTAAACACATTTCGTGTGTAATATCCTATACCTATCATCTTTAGCTGTTTACTAAATATTGACAATTGACAGTCGGGCATTTTGACAGTTTGGCAGGGTCTAAAATCTAAACTGTACGAGATCGAAGAAGACGATTTGCACATTCCTATCTAAGGTTTTCATAAGCTATCGAATGACTAACTTCGAATTTAATCCGCGGATAAAATTAACCGGAATTTGAAACCTCCGGTTAAATTCAAAGTTACTGTTATTCGATAGCTTATGAAAACCTAAGATAGGAATGTGCAACCCGCTTTCATAGATCTCGTGCGGTATAGATTTTAGAGCCTATCAAAGTGTCAGAATGTCCGACTTTCAACTGTCAATATTTCGTAAGCAGCTAAAGATAGGTATAGGATATTATACACTAAATGTGTTTAGATTTCTCTAGAGAGTCCAAAAGTGTAGTAATAAACATGTGTTCCATTTAAAAAGCAGTTCATCCATGGCGTAAGTCTTTTGTTTTTGGTTCAAATGTTTTTTGGTTCATTTTTGCATTTAGTAAAAAAAAATTATCGAATGGCTATTTTGGTTTGTTTTAAAAATACAGGGAAGGTCAAAAATAAGCCCCTGTTCTCTCGTAGTTGGAACACCCTGAACATCGAGGGATTTTGCTTTATAATAGAATTCCAAGTATGATAATTCTTATAAATATTTCTTATGATGGGTTTCGAAAATTTTATAAATAAGGCCAACAAGAATACATGCAATAAACGCATTTGAAAATCCTTATCGAGGCCTCAACATAGTTTTTGTTGTAAAAGTACCTACATTTTCAACCTCGTAGGATTTTCGCACTCGGCTAACGCCTCGTGCTAAATAACCTCCTTGTTTGGAAACTAGTACTTTCAACACTAGTTATGTAATGTTCGACACTAGTGTTGAAAAATTGATTTTAACACTCGTGGGATATTAATTGCATTCTTAAGAATCTTTGGCGTAATTTCCATAGGTGGTACCGTAGGGAAAATAGTGTACTCGCATCAAAATTCGTTTTCAGCCCCGAAGGAGACGCCGTGCCGTACTAAAAACTTCATCACTTGAAAACTAGTACTTTCAACACGTGTTAATAGACTATTTTCTGTAACATTACTTGAAATTCCTACAAATAAACTCATTTCTTGAACTCTCCTGAAAAAAAATCATTTTTGACAGGAAACGAAAATCACATTACTGCTTTGTACAGGGTTTTCCCGTCTATTTTAGCACCCCCGGAGCTGGAAAAAAACCTTAAATATGAAAGTTTGAGGATTCTCCCTAAACCGTCAGGATCCGTTATGATCCGTTATCAGATAAAACAAATAAACATCGTAAAACTGTCAAAAAATCAAAATTAAATTTTTTAATAAAGCAACCTGTATATTTTAAAGATATTTTAATAACAATTCTCATTTTTAATAGTATATGGTATATGTATCAACAATTTTCGTTTTTATGTCAGTTTTAATACATTAACAATTCTACAGAATTATTTAAAGTGTTCAGGTGTTTTATTACATTTTTTCTAGTAATTAAATATCTCCTGTTTAAGCATAAAACAATGATAATTTTTACTTTGCAATATCAAATCAAATCAAAATAAACTTTATTTTCCAAGAATACAATTCCTATTGACATAGCCAAAACTAAAACTAAAGTGAGCTAGTGTAGTAAAAGGTACTTAAAATACATAATATGACTAATAAGTCATCTGATATCAGCCAAAGTATACTAAAACATAAAATTCAAATTACAGTATTGATGCATTAATTAAGACTGGAAATGTGAATACTATGACCAGACTCGCCTATTAAAGCAATATAAACAATTAAACCATATGATGGTCATCGAGTTGTGAAATTAACTTAAAATTGGTCTTAAAGTCAACGCATGCACAGGTATACAAACAGAATCAAATCTAAACTATATATCTAAACAAATCACCCAGACAATCCACCTACCCAAGATCCAGATCAATAAAACAAAATTTACATGAATTTACATTAAAGTTCAGATAAAAAATGTGCAAATTATTGGCAAAAAACTCAGATACTGTGTAATAGGCTGCACCGATAAGGTGTCTGACCTTAAGAAGGTCATTTCAATAGCGAGATGATTAATATCTTCTTACTCTCATATAAAAGAAACTTCTTGGTCAAACTGGAATTTGGAATAGGCAACGACAAGGCATGCATAGGCTCGGCGTGTTGGTAACTGGGCTCCGAGCCCAAAAGCCTGCTCTTGTTCTTGTATATAAGGCTCACAGTTTCCAGGATAAACAACGATGACAGGGTTAATATTCGTTGTGATTTAAATAAGGGCCTGCAAGAATCTCTCGGCCTTACGCCACACAAACAGCTAATTGCTCGTTTCTGCAAAATAAAGATTGTTTCAAAAAGTCCCCGGTTACAGTGACCCCAAAACGCAATGCCATAGCGGAGCCTGGACTCAACCAAGGCATAATAAACACCCCTTGCAGCTGAAGCGTCCAACTCCCCAATGGCAGTCCGAACGGCAAAACACGCAGAAGCCACCAAGCAATGTGCCTCTCGAACCTCAAACCCGCATCCAGCAACAAACTCAAGAGTTTAGCATCGTCAACGGGCCCCAGGGAGCCGCTTCCAAGCGACACCTGGCCCAACTCGCATTTAAATCCCACAGCATGGGTCTTATCTATATTTAGTGTCAACAGGTTTGCGTTAAACCACTCCCCTTCATCAAGTCCTGTGTTATTTGGGGGTTTAGACCGTTTATTGTCTCTGAGTGCCATATGATTGTAGTATCATCCGCACAAAGGGAAAATTTTCCCTGAATCTTAACACAAATCAGATCATTTATGTATAGAAGAAACAGAATAGGTTCTAGGACCGACCCTTGTGGTACTCCACAATCAATATCTCTCATTTTAGATCAAGTCAACACGCGTTGACTCCGGCCTTCAAGAAAAGCCCGAAACCACTCCAGCGCGACGCCCCTGAACCCATATCGATGAAGCTTTAGAAGCATTATTTCGTGACTGACATAATCAAAAGCCTTGGATAAGTCACAAAACACCGCCACCGTGGCGCCCACCCATATTTAAAATTCCATAAACGCTCTCAAGGAATCGAAATATAGCATTTCCTGTATTTTTACTAGCTTGATAGCCGAACTTGCTGCTATTAATAACGCTGTTTTTCTCCAAAAATTACACCATCATTTTTTTGCCAGTTTTTCTATTATCTGCGATAGAGTAGACAGCAGCGCAATAGATCGAATATTCGATATATGGTAAACATCGCCACCTTTATATAGCAGCACTACCTTTGCCCTTTTCAAAAGTAAAGAGAAAGCACCCGCACCCCAAGACCCGAAGAACAAAAACCGGCAAGGCTTCAAAGATCCGTACAAATATCTCATCTTTATCGGAGGCGACTTTATTTTTAATGTTTGAGATGGTATCAAGGACCTCACCAGAGTCAGTGAGAGAAAAGCTAAAAGAGTCTCCTATCAATATATAGAGAGATATTGCATGGGCTCCGTCTCAGACTGAACGCCCCCAACAAGCCGGCGCGCAATGCTGCAGAAATGCTCATTCGCTCAGTCAGGATCCAGATTCTATGAAGAAGCAATCCGAGATCATCCACATCCATCCAACTCTCCTTCTGTCTATTATTGGACCCATTTAATCTACGGTTGTAATAAGACCGTTTTGCCTCTCGAATAAGACATCTGTAAAGTCGTCGGTAGTTATAGAAGTAGCTCCAAAAAGAACGACTATTGGGAAATTTTCGCATGTAATGTAGTGATCTTAGGTTTTTAGAAGATGCCTTTAGAGCCTTGGTTTCTTTTTGATTGGTCTGATAGGAAAAGCATTTATTAAAAATATCATTCAATTTAATATAAAGTTCATTTAGTAGATTGGGGGGGGGGGGGGGGGGGGGGGGTCGTAGATGTTGGCCCAATTAATTCTATGACATTCTCGATTAAACGTATTATAGTTACTGCTACTAAATATTCGGCCATGGGTTCGTTCCGAGTTACCACTCTCAAAGTCACCATCAAAAGTGCCTACAACAGCTTCGTGGTCTGAGGCCTGAGTCTATAATATTTCAAACAAAATTGTCTCCAAAATTGGAACAAATATAGCCAATACATGTGCTAGATTGCCTGGATATACGGGTTGGACCATTCACATTCATAGCCTAATTGTGCGGTTGTAAAAGGTTTTTAAGCCTTAAAGTAGATGGACATGTTCCGTCGCTAAAATTTATATATCAAGTATCAATATATTTAACGCAATTCTAATAAGTTAGATATAAATAGTTAGTTTCATATTATTTCGTAATATTTTAAATGGAGTTACTCATTCTTATGGAGAAACTAACCTGAAATATACCCCAATGTAATTTAACTCGTCTTCTTAAAGGCTTATGTAAGATGTTTAATATGTCCGTTGCCGGTTGCCGCCCCTAACTAAGCATCACAAACAAGTCAAAAAGCATATACTTTTAAAAGTTTAATATTCCCATTGAAAAACGACAGATTTTCATTTCCATATAAACATAAAATTAATTTATTAATAGTTATTATTAAAAACACGCCAAAACTCGGTCATTCACCAAATTGGAAAAAAAGAATATTTTTAATTTACAATTTTCTACGCGCTTTCATAGTGGCAAATTTATTAATAACATTATCAAGATCTAATCTCTCACAAAGCTTTTCTTCTATGGTTATCAATGCTAAACTGGAAAGTCATTTTTGGGACATAGACATCCATGAGATAATTTTCTGTAATTTTTAATTTTAAAAACGTTCTCTGGCCTGTTGCCACGGAAACTGGTAACGTGAGAAATATTTTTAGGGCATTAAGAAAATTAGGAAACGATAATTCTAAACTTGTTTTCACAATTTTATCTAAATGTTATTAAAGGTAGTTCAAGCTTGGGAAATAAATCTTTGTAAATACACATTTTTTCATATAACTCTTTACTGTTGATATCTTTAACAAGACCACCATCATTTTGAAATTGTATAGCTAATAATTGTAAAGATAAATCATACAAAAATTAGTTTTAAAATGTATTCTTGAATCTAGAATGAGTTCATATTTTTCTTCATACGAAGACTGTGCAGTTGTCATAAATAAATTCAAAATAAAAGGAAAAGTTTTAATTTTAAAAAAATCGCACCTTAAAAGTACTCTCCTGAGATTTTCAAGGATAAGCTAGGAACCCACTTTATCGCCTGTTTTTGTTTAGTAATGCAATGTTTTCTTCAAGTCGCAGTAATTTGTTTGCATATGCCACTTAGACATTACATTTTCAAGAGTTATTATGACATGGATTTAGATAAAATTTTGTTTTGCTTTATTGGTGTATTTTAGGTGTAGCATTATTTTATTTAACAATGGGACCGACGAATATTTCCACGCGATACGTGTGAAAGTGGCTAAAAATTCAAAAGTATTCGCGCAATGACATTTACTTTTCATATAATGCTTTTCCAAAATTATTGAAAGGAATCTATATAATAGGAGAATTATTGCAAGCTAATTCCACATATAGAGGATTGTAGCTGCCAATTAAGTAACAAATAATAAACTGCATTACTTGTGACAGTTATGAATAGTAAGATATACAAAATATGTAGATACTGTTGTATACATTTTGCACTCAGCTTTCTACCCAACAGACCTACATTTTTTTTAAATTACTTAGTCTTGGCCTATATTTAGAGCTTAGTATTGTTTGCTCAATGACGAGACATTCATCGTTACTAATGTAGTAGTTTGGGTTAAATATAACCAGTGTTAATAACTAAGCTCTGATAACGGTTTAATATTTGTAAAGGAATTAAAAGTCAGTCTATGGGTAGTTTTAGAATTGGACTGATCTAAGATTGCAAAAAAAACCGAATACAACCAACAAACAATTGATTTCAAGGGTTATTTAAAAATATTATTTTCGTGGTATTTATCTTAAGGTAAAAGTTAATCCGCGATTTATTTCAAAAATTAACCCTCGATTTATTTTTAGGATATGTACTAACATTAAGATTTTCATCCAATTTTATAGTTTGGTAAAAACTTATAGAGCGCCCAAAGTCAGAACATCAAAATTCGTATCAACATAGCGATACTTTTCTTGCATATTTCTATTCGAATTTTGTGGTATTCGTTCTCACAATTCTATTTAATAGTGCCTCCGCCAATCTTTCGGTTATTCTAAAACGCTCTAAAAATTGAGATTTAGTGCAGTCATTCATATTTATTTACACTTTCCCAAAAAGCCCGAGGTTTTCTAGACTCTTCAACGATATATGTAAACTCCCCTTCATTATTGTCAGAATTTTCTCAAAAAATCCAAAAATTCAGGTTTAGTCCAGTCATTTATAATTTTTATACTTTCCCAAAAAGCCCGAGGTTTTCTAGACTCCTCAACGTATATGAAACTCCCCTTCATTATCGTCAGAATTTTTTCAACATATCTATTATCCTCCATTTCTACCTACCGATGAGTAAAATCCTACGCAGAAAAAATGGAATCAGATTATAAGTTATAAGCAGGTCAAAATACAGGAATTTTAACGTAATAAATCCAAAGGATTGACGTTAGCTCATGCCCGACGTATGCCTTATGGGTAAACTCCAAGGATGTTGGATTAGTTCTAAGTTGAAAGGTAACGTCACGGTATAAAATCCATTTTTATATTGATCCTAGGTTTATCTCTCGCTTGCAAGTTAATCTGAACCTATACAAGTGGCTCTACTCTAAAAGACTAAGATAATGCTTATTGCATCTCAAAATAAAGCACATTTATTATCATTGTTTAAGGCAATATTATTAACTTCTAATACTTTTAATATGGCTGGAATAGTGTACTATACATTTTTACGCGTTCTATTTCTCAACTGAAGGGCGTTGATAGAATGAATAACTCAGTAGAGAGCTATGAAATTATTCTCAGCCATAACCGCTTCTCCTAACAACCATCCGCTTGATTGATAACTATAAAATTATTAAACCGAACATTTTTAAAGGAAAACACAAAGGTTTTAAATTTCCACAATTTACTATAACAAATCCGTGACATATGTTTCGGCACACCAGATAAATCAGTCGATTTGATTAAACAGAAAAGAAATTCTCATCGACATAAAAAATTTTCTATAGTACATTCTGCTTCCGGATTTTTAAATATTTAGAAATATTTTTTAGGGAATTCCAAATGGCCTTTGCTTTGCAATTAATTATAGTTTCCTTGATTTGACTGATTCTGTAATGGCTTTTAAAAATGTGAGAACTAAATTCCATTCGAAGTGATTTCTTTATGCACATTTTGATAACATATTACCATATATTTTTAATAACTTGCTAGCTACTTTCATAGGATCCGTATGGCTATTAAGCTCATTACCTACTTATAGTATAGGATTGTGAGTATCTAACGGTATCCAACTCGAGTATTCTTGTTTAAGTCTGCTTCGAGACAGCATAAGACACTTGCAAAAAATGTGTTCTCTGATCTCATTGCAGAATCTGTAGTGTTCGCTGTCAACTTTGCCCATATTCTTCAGATGATATATCAAGTAACAGTGTCCAGTGAAAAGATCAGTTATGACTTCTTAATTCTTAATTCACTCTTCTGCAGTAAAAGTTCTTCTCTTTCCTTTGGTCCGGTGTATATGACTCTTTTTATTAATTTTTCGTGTGTTTTTTTATCGCCACAGTGTAGTTCGGGTGCGTGGAATGCTGATCTTCTGGAACGATGCTGATAGCCCTCTCATTTCCATTTACACCTTCATGCCCGGCACCCACATTAAATTTTGTTTACCCACATAACTTTAACCACATAAGTCGATATATATTTTAGCTCCTTAATGCATCTGTTGATGTATTCCAGAACACATGCATTTATGACAAAAATTTGTACCTGGGGACTAGGTGGGACCATATATCCTAATGCCACCTCCTTCACTCAGCTTGGATCCATCTGTATACCGGATACTAGTTCCAGTAGATGATTTTTGTATAGCCACTGCTCGGCGGTCTTGAATGACCACCCACAAAGGGGTCAAAATTATACTGTGTTAGAGTATAAGCCTTTAAAATATTTAAAAATTGCAGATGAATATCCTTAAGTGTTCAATAAGATTCCCCGATTTTAGTTTGCTGGCTAATCTATCTGCATGACGCTTTTGATCGCCTCCTTTTCAGAAAACTGTGAAGGGAGCGCGGTATAGCAGCAATTCCATATTGCATAGCCCCTGTAATGCCCAGGCAGGCCAGCCGTTGCATTTTCACCTATTCATTTTACGATATGTTTTCTCGACTTTAGGCCACCATACGATGGAGACATAGGTGATGACCGTTCTAACTAAAAATAGTTTAGTAATACCATAAGTAGAGCGCGGCACGACCATAGTGCTACTTTTGCCTTATCAATTTTCTCTCCCAGGATAATTTGGAGTTCAGTATGGCTACTAGCAAAGAACTGGAGAACGTCAGTTGTTGATCGTTTAGTGTGGAAGCTTTAAGGTTGATCTTCCTTCTTTTAGTAAACGCTACTAGAACCATCTTATTTGGATTTACATTTACATCTTCTTTGCTGCTCCAGTTTCCGAAAGTATTGAGGGCTATTTGCATTAGGCTAGAGGTAACGCCTTCTGGATTGCCCTTTACTGTAACTACAAGATCATCTGCTTAGCGTTGAGTTTTAAAACCAGAATTTCTCAGTTCTGTTAGTAGGTTATCTACTGCCATAGGCCATAGATCAAACCAGTTGGGGGGACAGAAGTCTTCCTTATGGATGGTTAAACTCCTCTATGTACGCATGCATTCTCTGTGGATTCAAATGAGGTGTTATCGAATGCTCCCTCTATGTATATAAATTCACAAAGAGCAATGTGGACCTCTCCTCACAATTTGAGAATGTATCCAAATAATGCTTCTTTATTAAAGCAAAGCAAGGGACATTTCATTTTTCCTGCTGACTTATAGGGCTTAAAGGTATTCATCGCCCATTTGCTTTTATTGTGGGTACAGATTTTACGTGCCAGGCTTTTTTTCTCTTCTGTTTGGATGATGTATATTCCATTCCAGGATAGCTTATTGAGAGGAGCTCAGAAAGTAAGTCTCTAGAAGAGCCTCTAGACTTTCCTGCCTGTCATTGGTAATTTTACCATTAAGTTTTTTAAGTAGCCTTATGCCGTTCGAGTGGTCCTTAGACAGAACTTTTTGTTCGTAGAATTGCGATCTTCTCACTTTTTTATTGTATTTATTCAGAGAATTCTTGTATCTACCCAATTTCCTATATTTTTTCCGCACTAAAGATCTTTCTATGCTCAACTCTGAGTTTCCTATCCCACCAGAGTACACCTTGTTTTGCAAGTAACCTCAAAGTTATCAGGCTAACTAGCTTGTTCCAAGTCTTCTACATTTTAATCGAGTAGTACATCCACGCAGTCTCCGACTTTTCGCCGTCTTTATATAAAGCCCAGTCGGTTAGTTTTGGATTAGTTTCTCTTTTAAAATCCCACCTTTATTATTTCTCAAATTATGATATTTTAAATCCAATTAAATTCTACTTCAATCAGGCATCAAGTATAAAAAATTCACACCTTCTTTATTCTCTTCATATCTTCAGAGATAACAGGTATTAATATATACTGTTGGCGACCATAAAATAATGGTGTCATTAAAACAGCATACGATACCTGAAGAGGACAGGCACTGACTCTTTTAATATCCCGTGAGTAATCATCTGATATTTCAACAACATGCTTTCTCCCAGAAGGAATCTATCCCAACCATTGAAGCCGAATGCCTCCGACGCAGTGATAAGAAACTCTCCCTGGTAGTATATCAACACATTTAACCACATTCTAACTAAGTGGGTTTGTACTAATTGTCTTCTGAAATCTTAATTAATCAGTAATAAGTAATTGATAAGATATAAGCGCTTCCCAAATTTTTTGCGCACGGAAATTCTCCTATATTATGAACGCTTATCAATAAATTAATCATTGCAAAATAGTTCGTAAGTGATTGCATGCATTGTTAGTTTCTTTAATATTATAAATTTTATTGGAGTCAATAGAAGCTGATGTTCAGATAGAACAGTAATACAGTAGTTCTATTGGTTTTAACATTCTCTTAACTTTGCGGTTTTTAAAACAATTTAAGATTTAGTTCTGTTTGGTTGTAATAAATTAAATTCATATTTTTTAATTGTGGCCACTTTTAGCATATCCCCTTTGACGTTAATAGAACACGCCCCCATGTATGTAATCAATCTTCAAATTATGCTTTGCGAAAGTTTTTTGATGCGGGCTCTAAAATTATAAACTTCCAAATCGACATATTTTGTACACTAACCCTGAGCAAGTAGATATCTTTATTCCAGATTTAGCTTAGAGTAAAGTAGAGGCCATTGATTTTTTGCACAAACACGCAAAATTTTGCTCACGGATACTTCTAGTTTCATTATCATCGCGGATATCTTATCGATATTTTTCCGTTTATAATCCATCATCCTTCAATAATGTTTGCATAATTTTAAAATACACATCAAAGGGAATCAACATTCAATAGTAAATCATCATGAATATGGGTGATTGGATTGTTATTGGTATCATTGGCTTAATCGGTTATAATATCCTGGTAATTATAATAGTAGCTTGGTGCAAGAAGAAAACTCGTATAGACTGTGAAAGGGGTAAGTTTCTTCAAATTTAGTAAGTACTGTAGAGTTTTTAAATAGTCGAAGATTTAACATATAGGTATTTAATAAGGTGCAGCCTGAAAATTTAACTTCAAACTCACAATTAGCGGAATATCAGATAAGGCAAGTCTAGTGCAAGTCAATTCAAGAATTATGGAATGAGCTCAAAATAAAAGCAAGTACGCTGTCATTGTTTGGAATTCGCACCAATATTGATTTTTAATATTCCGCTACCTGTTTTTATAGCGATATCCTCATCTATTCTAATTATTTGAAGAGAAGGGTATTTATAATTAGCTTCTTTGTACGAAAATAATAATAATATTTATTCCGAAACAGACATTTTTCATATATTTATTTATTCATTTCGCAAGTACGCTACAGAAAATTTTTCCAAATGGTACCCAACATAATTATTATAAAAATATCCAGTTTGCTGAAAATGCATATAAAAATTTTGAAGGAACAATATTACTTAGATAAGATCTTTTTTTAAAAGCTTAAAAATTAACAACCAAACAAATCACAATCATTAAAATCATTATTATAGACCTTCACAAGTCGATCAGAAATTCGTCTAAAACCATATTTTGTGCGATGTGGTCTCTCATAAAATAAATTTCTGTAGCGGGTACATCTTGCTGGTATTTTCAAAAATATATTAAATAAAAGCATACTGCTGTCAATGTGCGCATTAATTAGTTTAAATAGAAAAAATATCATTGCATTTCGTCTTCGTTTTTCCAAGGAATCCAAGCCCACCAACTGGGCTCTGACGTGATATGGAATATATCTACAAGGGAATCTATGCTTGTACAAAATAAATTTGAAAAACGTATTTTGTACATTTTTAAGCCGTTTAATGTGAGAGTTATAATAGGGTGACCACACCACACAGCCATATTCTAAAATTCTACGAACTAAACAATAATATGAACTTTTTATGGCTTTATCATTAATATTATCGCAGTTTCTCCTAAAAAAAAAACAGCATTCTAAAGCCCTTCAAAATAATGTTATCAAGATGAGGGTTAAAATTCATTTCCTGGTCAAATGTAACACCCAGGGCATTAATAGTATATTAAGTATCAAGAACAGTAAGGACAGTTTACCGATCGACGACAATGCTTGGCGACTGAGCGAAGCGAAGTCGCCAATATTGGAGGAGATCGGTAAACTCCTTATACTGTTCGAGATGCTTATACTATTTTTTGCACGCCCATTATGAACACAAAGACATTGACTAAGCAAATATCTTGAAAATGGTAAAAATTGTGTTTTGGATAATATTTCTGCCCTGTAGATCCACTAAACCTTAAGTGGGTTCTGTTGTTACTATGGATACGTTTGTAATTTTACTTTTTAATGTCACGATATTTGACAAACGCGTGACTATTATTATATTAGTAGTGTTTTCGAAGTATGAGTGAGTCTGAGAACGATAATTCTGATATTGAAGAGGCATGGGAAATAGGGTGCTCTTCAATAATTCCGGAGAAACCAAAAAATCGTTATGAAAAGACGTATAAAGTTTTCAAAAAGTGGTTTGAAGACAATAATGGTAAGAGCTTAAACGAAAAACTCCTGTTGGCATACTTTGTTCAAAGAAAGGTATTTATTTAGAGCATATTTAGAAAAAAACGAAACATTTTTTAAAAATAGTCTAGTTTTTACAAAATACTGATGTTTCAAGAAAGGATCATCTAAAGATGATGCATTTTTTCGACAAATTATATATATTTTACTTACCGTTCAGCTGAACGATGATGCTATGTTTTCCCTTTTTAATTATGTATGCTCCAACCTGAACAACCCATCACTCTACAGCAACAATTTACTGTGATTTCTCTAAAGCTTTCGAGTGTGTAAATCATAATATCTTAATTAACAAATTGCAGTACTACGGATTCAGAGGAGTGGCTCTCGAATGGTTCAAGTCGTATCTTAACACCAGAAGTCTGCTTGTGAGGGTTCATACGTCGATATATTCTTGCAAGATTTGGAATACTCCAGGGTTCAGTACTAGGCCCTATTTTGTTTCTCAACGGCATTGCTTGCCTGGGCATTTGCGTTAAAGTCTGTCTCTTTGCGGACGATACTAGTTTCACTTGGAGCAACCCGGACATTACGGCGCTTCACAGAACTGTACCTAGTGACTTATTCACCATTAAATCATGGTGCGATTCTAATCTCCTGTGCCTCAACGTTTCGAAAACTAAAGTCTTGTCATATAAAAGTACGTTGCAATCTTTTGTACTTATTAACACCACTATTGGCGTCGTTGAATCTGTGAAATTCTTGGGGCTTGTGGATAACTGTTGTAGGTTCGATCTTGGTCGATTTTCTAAACAAACAGGGGATGCTCATAGGCACTATAAATTACCATAGGGGCTAGTTCTCTAAAGTGAATTTGTAAATAAAACAAAAACCTTATATGAATATTTTAATATGTTATTTTACCTGAAAACAACTTAAAGCTCATAAATAAACAAATATAAATATTTGAAGTATTTAATTCTGACGGTGCAAGAATATAGACAATTTTTGTCGGTGCTAGGTTATCGACTTCAGACAATAACAGAATAACAATACGTATAAGACAAAAGAAGTGTATTAACAAATATAATCCTAACTAAATATACGGTTATAAATACAAACTTGCAGCTAAACCCAGTTAAATGTTTGTTAAAGTTCCTACGGAACCACTCAGTGTGAGCTCGATTAACTGAGATAACGCGAAGATGAAATACAGTAATATACAAGCACTAATAAATGGATAAATGTTACCTTAATGTTCACAATAAGCTACTATGTACAATATATTCACCAATTGACGAGCAACGTTCAATCGTTCAGCAGTTTATCTTCCAACACAGGGAAAGACACTTAAAAACACTAAGTCACTCCTTAGCATCTATATACAATGTACGTCAACTTCTTGCAATAAGAATGACTCAAATTGTAGTGCATTGAGAATATTATGCAGTCATATTATGCATAATATAACCGCTGTTGGTAGTTAGCATGACAGGGATGCATTTGTGGATATGCAATTTTGATACACGCAAAAATGGATTCTAAAACACGCTACGCAGGTCGCGTAGGTAAGCTAAACTCCGTGTAATGGAAATAGCACTTAGGGGAAACTTTATATTACAATAATGCAGAGAGGATATTGGCGGAGTGCCAAGAACGCCGTTTACTTTTCGGCATAAAACACGCTATACCGGGATGGCATAGACTTACTTGAATCCGAAAAATTGGAAATTGTGATAAGCAGTAAATTGCTGTTAGACGACGAGTATGTCGCATTTGCCGGAGTTGGCCGGGAGCCAATAAATGGCTTTTACTTGTAGGCCTTTGAGAGAGTGAAACTATGAACGCACACGTGAGTTCATCGCCACGGAGATGAATCTTGGCTTGCTTGTAAAAGCGCCGGGAACAAGTCATTGAAAGAAGACTACGACGAGATATCGCAATGGCAGAGTACCACAAATGCCGTTTTTGAGAGTGAATCTTGAGAGATCGGGAGTTATCAACACGTGAAACTACATGGCGTGGCTGGCGGCCACGCCACCGGGAGCGCGCACTCAGCGCGGCTTGCTTGTTTGGGGGTCGAGAAGCTACTATTTTCTAGAACGTGAGAACTAGATCAACTAGAATGCATTGTCTCCTCCCCTTTTGGCGGGAGAAGTTACATCACTCCGGAAATATCCCTTCCATAAAGGGCAAATAATGTAAATACAGAGAAGTCATATAAAACTTAACATCAGCGATTGTCTAAAATAAACTTATGAATTTTAACACAAATCTGGTCGAAATACGTTAACTGGGTTTTTATAAAATTTGATTATTATAGATAGGAAATTTAGAGATGCTAAACTGATTGCTTCCGTTTTCGCTGCGAAAGCACAGTAATTCTGCTTGTAGCTGACACGGCCTTGGGTTTCGAAATACATCGAGGTCATTGGCCTAGCACGAACTATGCAGTTCAATGCAGGACTGCTTCTGTTGAACTTGCCGAGTCATGATAAAAAGAAAACTGTTTTCTTGTATTATGTTGCCGGGTGCAGATGAGTAAACGTTGTAACAAGAGATGGCGCTAGGAGCTTCACCGAGTTTTTTAAGAGACATTCTTTGATTTCTTTGGAATGTGAAACACAGTGGCGTGGAATGTTAATATAATACAAACTAAATTGCTAGATTTAAAAACATGTTCAAATGGTTTTTGAACAACAACCATTTTTAAAGTGGGACTTGCACATCGATGCCTTATCAAAAAAATTAAGTTCTGCCTGTTTTGCGCTAAGAACGGTTTCCAGGGACCTTAACTTGTCAACTGCTAGGACAGTCTATTATGCCCTTTTTGACTCGCATCTCCGATAGGCCCTTCTATTCTACGTGTTGTGCGACTCAATTTGAGCGTATTTTTAAATTACAAAAGAGAGCTGTTCGATACTCATTGAGACTAAACAGTAAAGCTGCTGCGTATCTGCTATTCCAGAAAGGCCATCTCACAAAACTATCCACTTAGGAATACGGAGCATGATATTAATCTGTCATCCCCACTCTCAGAGTTAGTTAAAAGCTCTATATACTGTACAATTCAAAAAAATGCACAATTACCTCGCACTTCGCAGAGCTTTGACTTCATACTTACTGGAGAGAGTCTTATACGCAGTAAACGACTTTTTTATTAATACTTAATTTTGAGCATCTTACACACTGGTTTAACGTTTAATGTTTGGTGTTTAGTATTTGATATTTAAATGGTTAAATATTTTGATATTTAATATTTTATATAATATTTTGACCACGTACAATATGCCCAATTGTATAAAGTTTTCTATAGTTAGGTTTTTCTGTTTCTTTTCATTGTATGTTTGCATTTGTGGTTTTATATGTTTTGCATGTTTTGTACTCTAGCTCTAGCTTTGTCTACAAATTGTGAAATTTTTTGACAATAAAGCATATTTATTTAAATGTAATTAGTTTTCTAGAATACAATATTTTAGTTATTCTATTGATTGTTTGGTGCAAGACTCAAAAGACATGCTAACAGGGTACGCTGATATTGCAAGTATATCCACTATATCTGATGAAGCCCTCCTGTTTTAAAATTCAACTAAAATTAAATTTTTTCTGGAATAAATATTAAATTACATTATAGAGATATCTTAAACCCCAAAAATCCTAGTCCTCTTAATACAATAATAACCTACTTTCTCAGTACCACTTTCTAATGTCAGGATATGTCACCCTAAGTTTAGCCAAATGTTTGCCAAGACTACTTAAAACATTTAAATTAACCAATACAAGCAACACAACACAACACGTTTTTTTTTCTTATTGAAGTTAAAAGTAAAGATTCTATTTAAAAACAAACCTAGCACCGGAGAGTCGTGTTACCATGCCCGGCCCCGGTAGTGGGGTCGTAGAGCACCGCCAGTTTTAACCCAACTAAACTGAAAAAGCTCCGCTGGTTGCTAGGCGGGCTTATCAAACAAAAAAACTCAATCCCTAACTTAACAAGAAAACACAATCTATAATTTAAGGAACAATATATTTGCTACTAAGTCTTAAACACAGCAACAATACTACAGTAAAACTTTTCAATATTTAAACGGAAAGGAATGTCAAATGACTATTACAGTAATTGATAAATAGAGTACAATATGGAGATTGGACGGAGACCAATTCTGTTGTTAACACTCTGTGTATGCCTTACAACTAAATGCGCTAAACACTACAATCCGAAGTGATCACTTTGATTTTACCTATGCTAATTACATATATGTATGCGTGCGCTAGTACGCTAGTAATTATAAATATAGCAATAATAGTAGGTAGTAATAAATGGCCACAATAATTAAACCAACTGACCCGATAAATGAATTAAAAAGAAAAAATCTTAGAGCTTGGCGGTCAATGCTTGATTTATATTAAAAAAGGAAAATTGAGAACGATTATAACAATCGGTCAGAAAAATTAATGAATAATGAAATTCGGCTCTTTTAAGGCACAATCTATATTGCAAAATTCAGTATCATTAATGACAAGAAAAACAAGAGATAATAATAAAGGCAAATACTTCTGTACGATACCCCTTAGAGCCGCTTCGTCACACTGGGTAGTGGAGGTAAGAAGTACCTCTGATGAAGGCGCCGGGCACCTGTAGATACTGCTATGGCACTGGCTCCGAGGGTAGAACCAGCAGAGGACTCGGCAATAAAATTGACCCGGAGATAAGATTGGCTCTAGTGTAGCCTGGAGCTAGGATCTGTAGCCAGGTGATAGAATTGGCCCGGAGATAGGACCTGTATCCCGTTAATAGAACTGGTAGCCCGGTAATTGAACTGGTAGCCCGATATTAGAACCCTGCAATAACCCAATACACATTAGACAAAGCCCCCTTACTTTAATGAAAAACTATAGCCCCCCTTGCATAAATATATTTTTCTTTATAAAACAAATTCTCCCAAAAAATTATCAATGGACTTCCAATGACCATCAGCAAATAAAAGAAATACTAAGGTACAGACAACTTGAATATAAAAAAGATAGATATGAATCACCCCTAAAAGAAAATATAAACTTCCCCATATGATCAAAACTAAAGTTACATTAAAATAAAAATTCAGATTTGATAAAATAGAGTAGATAAGATAACCCATGGAAT
>MU187597.1:39228-72264 GCA_016904865.1 Pissodes strobi | reverse complement strand
TTATTTACTTAATTTGACATTTGAGTTTGAACTCTGATTCTTATATTTCCAAGTTTTTTTTTACTGTGTCCGTATAAATAACGATAGGGCTTGCGAACAAAAGTAAACTTGGTGGCGTCCAACCCCGACTTGGACTTTTACTTATTTTGATTTAATTCCATAACCAGGTACATCATTTTGGAACTTGATGTGGGAAAAGATAAAGTTCGAACCACCCTGAGACGAGCTAGGCCAGTTGATCGGTTGCAGACGGTGCTGGATGAGCTATTACGAAGACTGGTGTTGACCGAATTTCAAGGTATACTTCTGATTGTAGTTTATTTATTTGGTAACTCTTAATTTGATTGCAATCTGTAGTTCAGCGTCATCTGCCGAGTATTTTTATCTTTGAATTGAATAACAACGCGTCTGATTTCAAAACAGTTTTTAGCAGTAGTTCTATCTAGAATACAAGCTGTAGTGAGTTATAATTTGGGATATGATAACTAATTGGTAATACTATAACATTACATAAATGCAATTATTTTTTACTACAAATGTCAAATACCCAATCTATAACTCGAATTTTCTTCCTGTGATAAGATATCTAATAATTGTAATATGGGGGTATGTGGCGTTGCGGTTTTAGATAGAATTAAGATACTACAGAACAGGGTTCTGAGGATACTGTTCAACTTGGATTAGTTCACTCATAGCGACATAACACACTCCACCTTAAAATTACATCAAACTAATGTTATCCTAAAAATTGAACAATCAAAATTTATGTTTAAAGAAATAAATAATAAGTTAAAGAGTAATTCTACCATAACATATATGTCAGATCGTTGTTTGAATAAAGCTCAAACAACGGTCAGATTCACACACATGAAAGAAGATGCTTAATCAATAATAATATTTATCTAGAAAACGTTAGAACCAGCAGCTCTGCATTAAAAAACTCTTCTTCTGTGGCTACAAAAACATTCAACAGCCTGCCTCAAGCAGTAAAAGACGTAAGATCCTACTTACAATTTATTAAGCTTATAAAACCGCATTTTGAGCACTATCCTTGGACCCACATTGTAGCTTTTTGTTGTTAAAAATCTAGATTATTATTCATCATTATCCTACCATGTTGTTGATTATCACTGTTCTCCAGTAACATTGCTTAGGAGATACCTGCATTCGAGTATTATGTAGGGATAGTTTTAGTAACCATTGTATTTGTAATCATAAAATGAGGATACTTGAATAAAATATTTGTTTAAAAAAAATAATAAAAATTGGCAAATCTTACCTCAAAAATTAAATATTTTTGAACAAGACCGAAACAACAACATCTTAACTTGTGATTCTATTTATCAGTAAAACATGTAATAATAAATTGGTGCTGGTAATTTTAATAATTTAAGCTCATGTAATTTATTGAGATAACAACAATTTGCCTATTGACACAAAAGTTGCATGTGTTTCTGATATATTTTTGAGACTTAACATATGATCGTTTGATTTAGGAACCAACAATTTGCGCAATTTGCTGTTGTTTAATTATTGTTGTTTAAACACTTAAATTACAGTAGTCACACCAGATATGATTTCTCTCTGCTTCTTGAATACGTATAAAATTAAAATACAATGCTTTTATTTTCGCAGCAAGACAAACTCATTTTAGCAGAACAATGTTGTAATAATTAGGTCCGTTGTTCGACTTCCTTTTATGGGTATCAAAATATGTGTGTGCCCGCTTAATATACATCGTGTTCCTTCAAGAAGACCGCGTACTTGTAATGAAAAGAAATATTTGTTACGACAGCAGAAGACACGAACACAAGTGCTGTTATTACCCAGTTGTATATAGTTACATGTTACAGCAATATTTCTTCTGTCTTGTCACGAGAGCACATCGAAGAATAAATTGTTGGTGTCTTGCAGGACAATGAAATGGGGTATTCCTGGCTTATCTTTTTTTTTAAGACTTCTCGATACATATAAAGCGATTCAAAGAAGGACATGTTTTTACGAGCGAAGCCCCCTAATACGTAATATACCGATGATGATTTGTATATACTAAAATTTACTAATTACCATCTATTCACCTTCCTACGTGTTATGGATTAAAATTTGTAAATGCAAGTTGATTCAATATTCATATTTTAAAACGTGATGTGGCGGGAAATCTTACAGGGAAACACACTTCTGAAATGATTAAATTAAAGCAGCTTGCCTTTTTGTTCGAATTATTTAATAAATACTGCTACGATAAAAAATCTATGCATACATTTTTCAAAAATGCATAAAACTAATAATTATAATAATGAATTTGATAGCAGATTGCCTTAATTCATTGACTTGTTACTCAGAATATTAAGAATAAATCAATTTAGGATTGACATGAACATTGAACAGTGTTTTTGGCTCAACAACTCTTCTATAATGATAACTGAAATTACTGTAAATAAAGTTAAAACAACATTTTATATCAATTGCATTTCAATTTTAATTAAATCCTGTTTTATTTGAACACCCGCTGGCTTTCTATCATTCTGGCAAAATGGACGACGCGCATCAACCCTCATCAACTATTTTATAGCTGAACAAGTGTTCTGCACTTTATGTTCTCGGGGAAGGAAATAACTGTATTTAATTTATTATTTACCGCAAACCCTTTATGCTTTATACTAAATCAGGCAGATTAATTCTAAGGTCAGCTGAAGAACTAATCGTTTAAGGGTATTCGAGAAATCTAGAAGGCACAAAGCGCAAGTTCTATTATATGACTCGGTTTTGCTTTTTGGGCTGAAATTAAACCGCAAGTTAGTGTTATCGAAATTAGAAATGAAACATGAGACTTTTCTATAAAATGCTTGATAAAATGCCGTGTTACTTTGTTGTGGATTAATTTTTTGGTAAGATATTTCATCATAAAATATATAAATGGGTAATCTATACTCATTTTTATTCCTTTTCTTTTTATTTATTTCAAATGTTTATGAATGCCTATTCTATCGAATAATAATTTTCATTATTGTCTATTTTTATCTTCCCCTAACATAATAGTGAGATTATTAAAAATTCAGAATTGACGTCAATATTGTTAATGTAATATTATAATTATTTACCAGTACAATAAATGAAAAATAGAATTAAATGGATATTGAATAAAAATTGAACACAATTTTATTATTATTTAATAATATTATCATCTATGTTATTTATTTTAAATTAAAATGGCTAAAAATTATTTTGGTTCATAAAGGAAAAGAATATAAGCATTTTGCAGAAATCTGTCTATTTAAACATCCCAACAATTTATCTCCGGGAGAAAACACAATTTATTGTTCATGCGGTTCATTAAATATTATGCAACTGTTGTGCCCATCAAAGATTTTCTTACGAATTTAGATACTATACAGGGTGATCGCATATAATATTACTCCCTTTAACTTTTTTGCTTTTTGTTCTAGGTATCTTCGACGGAAATTGGGACTTACAGGTTTTGAAACATGCCGAATTTAAAAATTATATCAGCAACTTTACCAGATTTCTCATTTTCGCTCTACACGCAGTAACTTTGAAATTTTAAATATAACATGTTATTTGTTTTTATTACAATAGATTGGCGATGTTGAATTTAGTAGAACCCCAGCAATCTTAAAATTTTACTATTTATTGAGATGGCACCTAATTTTCAGGAAAATTAATGCAACTTTGGGTTTTTGTAATTTAACTAACTAACCCAAACTAATTTCATTGCTATCTCTAAGTTAAGAAAATTTCTTAAAATGATGATAACATTTCAACTTCCAAAACACCAACAGTATTTTTTAATTAAGTATTTGAAATGGACCCATTATTTGCCAGTCAGTGACCAAGTCGGTTATAAAACTTGCACAATGTATTATTCAGCATGTTTGGCGATAGATCTGCAGTTTCAGTATGGATTATTTCTTGCAGGTCACACAAAATTATCTGACCGATCAAGATAGACGCGGTTCTTTAAATGATCCCACAAAAAGAAGTCCAGTGGAGTCATATCCGGGGATCGAGGTGGCCATTCTAAATTACCACATCTTTCAATCCACCTCCCTTGAAATTCCTGGTCAAGAAAAAAGACTTCCTTGTAATAATGAGAGGGCGAACCATCATGCTGGTACCAGATTTTATGAGTATTGTGATTTTATTTTTATATACTTATATGTTCCCTAAGAAGATTGAAATACTTTTGTCTTAAAAAAAACCCTCTATAAAAAACGGCCGATAATGTTGGTACCCAATATCCCAGCCCAGAGATTCGCCTTTTCAGAATTTTGGGTATAGAGCTCGTCATGTAATGAAGATTATGCCTGGACCAAATTCTGCAGTTATGTCAGGCACATCTCCCAAAAGTTCTTGGGTGTAATGAATGTTGAAGGATTTAAGTTTGCTACCCTTCAAAATACATCTGAGCAGTTTTTTGTATATCTGGTTGTTACTTACTATTGGATTTTCCTCTATTTGCAATAAAACGTTAAATATATCTTCATCATTTATTTATAGCACTTTTTGGTTGCCCTGCTTTACGTATTGTAATCGATCCTAATTCTTCGTGCCGGTGATATGTTCTGTAGACGGAGAACTTTTTAATCGGCCTGTCAGTACCGGATATTAAATAAGTTACAAACTTCTTGATATGATCTCATTTTTTCTCCGTAACCGGGAAAAATCAAAATACCTATTCGTTGAGTCTCTGAGAGATGTAAAGCCATAGTAAAATTGCAAACTTATTGGACCTGGATATTTTGATTTAAAATTATTGCCAAGAAATTATTTTTCATCTTGAAAGCAAGAAGTAAATGTGAAAAGATTTTACTTATTTGAACTTTCATGTTTTGAGAGAAATCTTTAAATTTAATCTTAGATTACTCCAAATTAGTGTTAATTACCCAGTTTTGAAATAAATGCACCACATGGGCAGTCTTTGCTGAAAACGCGATGTTGCCATATCTCAGTAAAGAGTAGAAATTTGGTATTAAAATATTGGGGATAAGTGTAGAGCGAAACTGAGAAATGTGTGTGAATTCAAGACTATGTGGTAAGTGACGTGGAAGAAGTTCTCGGGTGGACGTCAGACCTTACGAAGGCTTTCGACCGAGTCTGCCACGGTCTTATCGAAAGACTTGCAGGCCTGGGAGTGTCCGGTCCATATCTTCGGTGGGTACAGTCATCTTACCAATCGTAAGCAATGAATTAAAGTTGGATCTGTAGTGTCTCGCCAAATAAATGCTAGGTCGAGCGTGCTCAAGGGCTCCCACTTGGGCCCAGTTTTACTCCTGCTTTTTATTAATTCTGTTACAACTGTGTTTGGGCAATGTACGTGTCTCTTGTATGTCGATGACTGTTTGGCACTGCAACAGGACTTAACTAATCTGGTCAATTGGTGTAATGTGAGTTGTTTATAGATTAATATTCTGAAATGCAGAATTATGCGGTTTTATAAATATAATAGTCCTTAAAGTATCAGTATTCCGTTAAAGTCGTTGCTTTGGAACCAGTGGATAGTTTTAATGATTTGAGTTCAGTTTTTAGCAGCGACTTGAGTTTTAATAAACTTATTGATAACATAATGTTCAAAGCAACAAGGATGTTAGGCTTTCTTCCTCGTACCTATTCAAATGTTTGTGATATTAGAGCTATTAAATCTTTGTATAACTGTCTTGTACGTGGTATTATAATGGTGATATATAGAGTCCTGTCTATAACTGTCGTATACATCCATTGATTTGTATAGGAGTGGATAAGCAATAGCCGCCTGCCGCACTATTCAAAAGTGGCAACCTATGGGAGAAAAAACAGGTTTCTGCGCATGACAAAATCGACGCAAAATGGAAAAACGTAAACAAAGAAGATACCGTTTTGTAATGCGCACTAAAACACTTGCCGTCTCAGCAGGCGTCGGTCAGGATCGAACTTGGCTTTTGTCTTTGACATGTTTTCGTTTTGACGGCGCGGCATTTTGAGTTAATGATTCGAGTTTTTACTTTTTTTACTTTCTTTGGACCTAGTGTCTGCAGTTGCTTAATTAGTTTTAGTTTAGTGGTTCACGTTTGTGGTTTGTGCGTACCCTATTTTGATTTTCGTTTAAATTGAACAATACGTACATAAACAATGGGCGATGCTACCAAAATAGAATCCCGAATGTGTATGGTTGTGTTTTGTAGTAGAGGCAAAATACCCGGGATTTCCTATTTCAAGTAAGTCTAATTATTATAAGTATTTCTTCTTTATACCTTATTGTTTGTTTCACTATGCTAACTGGGGCCCATTTCACAATCGGCAAGACTCCTCTACCGAGTATTTGGTCAAATAATCACTTTCGAAGTCCGGGCCTGCCTATTTACCTTCACGGTGCAACAGCTAGCTCCTACTAATTTTCTAATGCGCAAGTCCAAATTGAAATATCTTTGTTTACATTTCGCGGTCGTAAATTTGCCATGTTTGGTCTATTTATTGCTTATCCACTCCTATACAAATCAATGTATACATCGCATAGAACAGGTTCAAAACAAATTTGTGAAATGTTTATTGTTTAAGCTGAAATTTCCATATAAGGACTTGCCATATTGGACACGCATTCAATTTGCAGGAATTCAAGGTCTTGAACAATGCAGATAAAATGCATTGATATTCTTTTTATTTAAATTGATTAACGGCCGAATTGAGTGCAGTCAATTATTGCCATTATATTGTACACTATCGAACTGACTATGGAACACAATGTTTTTCCAATAGGCTAATGAAAAATTATATCGAACATTTCGAATGTACTGACCTATTTAGATATAGTTTTTTGTGTGTTAAACAGACAGTAATAATAAGACAAGTAGGTTAATTATTTTGAGATTTAGATTCTGAAGTGGTTTGTAAAACTGTGTATGTTTTGAACTCTGTAAATATTCTTGATAAATAAGTAATTAAATTGTCACTTAAAATATTCGGATAAACCTGCTGATGCATTGTTTCATCAATAAAGTTTAAATTTCATACTTTCGCTGAGGGTATGATGCATTTCCAAAGCAGAACACTGTCACCACCCTGTGTCAACGTATAGAATTAAATACATATTTTCAATGCTCAATGCTTTCTCCAAACGTTAGTTCTGCCATCAGACCTAACAAAAACTGATATTAGTTTCGTCACTAAAAATGAGTATTTGCCAGAACTCAGGAGGCTCTAAAATGTATTCAACCGTTTTCTGTGATTAGTTTCTGAAATAAAACGCTTCTTTCTGGCTACACTTTCATTACCACCTGCCCTGTTTTTCGAAAATTCTTCTTTATTTTCTTCTGCATTGGTCTTCGTGACTGTAATTATTTCTCTAACAATACTGGCCTCCTGACGTGGAGCTAATTTTTAAGGGCAACCAGTCGATTCCTATACGAACCAGTTGATTTATATTGATTTACAATTTACTGAGCCGTAGTATTTCTAAATGATTTTCCATTTTTCCAATAATCAATTACAGTCGATCGAACTGTATTCGGATTTTGACAATTTCTTTCACTCATTTTTGTAACATCAAAATTCACTGCAAAATACGAGTGACATATCAAAAAGTATGGCTGAAAGTGATTAATTTGTTTTATCTCATTTTCACGTTTAAAAATGACACTATTAAAGGCATAACAATAAAGCTAAGTAGACTTTTATTAACTTAATGGCTTAAAATAATTATTTTCGACTACAATGCGTAAAATACTCACTCACTCACTAGTGGGTAAATTAAATCTGACACTTTTTTGACATTTAGTACAACGCATAAAATAATTTAATATTTTAATTTTTCATATTTTTCGATAGTAGAGAAATTTTTATATGCTACAATTGTTGCATAAATAACTTATACACTTTGGGGTCTAAAGTATCGGTTTTTATCCGTGATTTCGGGGACTAAAGTGGCACTTTTAATCCCTAGGGATTAAAAGTAAAATTATTGAGTTATGAAGCAAAATTATGTATTTATTAATTTAGTACAATGCCTATATTACAAAATAATCTTACAAATAAAGCACTGAAATAGAAAACTAACAACAAGCTTACAAATTTAGTTGTCAAAAACGTGTCACAAGCTTACAGTTATTTTTACTAAATAAAACCTAATTTTTAGTGTCATTATTAATATTAACGTTTATGCTAACGCCACTACAGTTATTTAAGTTAAAAATTGGAGTCTGCAATATGTTTAATTAACGTATTCTGTGGCCAGCCACGTTTTTCTTCTTGCTTAGGGAATTTTCGACATAGTCCATCGGCGCTACTTTTCCAACCACCATGTAGTTTAACTTAATACAGGTTTACTCCCGAATCTGCAAGTAAAGATGCCGACGTTCTTCTAAAGCAGTGCCCGGTATACAGCTTTGCATTTGGTAGTTTCAGATATTCGGCAATTTTTGATGGCAGCTGTCCAAATGCGTTTTTACACACAACAGGCTGTGATGTGCATCGTCCGTTTCTGTACCCGACAAAAAATCTCGTATGCTGTGTAGGTGGTCTCAGAGCAATATATTTTTTCACCAATTCTACCACATTCTGGAGTTTTCAGTGGATCGTAAAGGAGTGGTGGTTTTTTGTGTCCCGTACATTTACCAGAAATATTTCCATGATCCCAGACATCACTGCAATCTAATTGACACAGATCCTTCCCCCGACAGGCACCAGCTACACCCATAATTAGCGCCACCTGTAACAAAATTATTGTTTATTACTAAATTTTGTAATACAAAAAATTCATGGTGATTAGGTGCCTTATTCATTAAAAGCATATACTTATATAAAGCATTTGAAGCATTTTGTAGAAATTCCTTCATTTTATGTAAGTCCAGAATCATTGACTTCTTCGGTTTATAACCATCATTTTTTCCTTTTAAAAATGCGGTAACTTTACTGTACTTGTTAATATCGACATTGGTCTCTAAAATCATCGCGGCTTTTATCACGGAATATTGGCATGGACAAGGCCTTAAGTTTCTTGGACTTTTCAAAAAAATATGCCAATAGCACCTTTTCTTCTGTGAAACTATTCACGCTTCGTTCTTCACGCCATTTTGTAAAGTCTGTATATTGTTTTTCATATAGATGCAGAGATTTTGGGGGTAGCAGCTGACTTATCGTATACCTCTTCGGCGGCCTTTACAATATTAATTTTTAAAATTTTCAGCAATGTGACACGTTTTTGACAAATAAATTTGTTTGCGTCAAGGGATTTTTTTTAACTGGTCATAGCAACGTATTAAAACACACCAAGATTTTGGATGGATTTTGGTGTATCAACAATATAAAAATCAGACAACGTTTATGATATTTTGTATATAAAGTAGGTAGGTACCAATCAATGGTGCTTTTCTAACTTTCCTGTAATTATTTTTCCATGCAAAGTGCATACAATAGCCTATACACCACAGGACTAAAGTGTTTTTTGTCCCTCAGCGAATTGTAGCCCTAGCTTCGCTCTGGCTGCAAACTTTTCGTCTCGGGATAAAAAATACCACAAAAATACCAACATACTATTTAACTTACTCTGATCGTACAGACAGATGCTATAATATACTTTATTCTGACATCGTTGGCTGCTTCTGTTGGTATGTACTTGCAAGCAAACAACTAGTGATATCCTAGCAACCATGAACTTAAAAATGCCGCTTTAATATGTTGCTAAGTGAATTATTTTCATATCTCGATTCCTTATACAGTTTATCTTTTCCGTCAAAATGGAATAAAGTTTTGTATACGTCACGTGTCAGTTAATTCTTTCGAAGAAATGAACTCACTGGCTCTAAGGGCTCGGGTTAAAATGTGTTCTCATCAATAAACACTCATTTATCTTACCTGGTGTATAAATAGCTATTAAATTTAGTTAGAAATTAGAACTTGATTCAGTGCAACTGAATATATTGCAGTTTCTTGAGCGCTTCTAAGTGTATGGAGACTTTTTTGCCTTAGTTTTTATTAATATTTTTAAATTATGATGCAACCTACCAATACAATTTTTCGCAGGTTGTTTTACATTATTTTGTGTTGGTTAGGACTGAAATATTAATATAAACTTTGATTTCGATCGTTCCGGTTAGCTGGCTAAACCTAATAAAAAAATATATAAAAAGGTTGTATGTAGTGTATAGAGAATTTTTTAACTGACTGAATGTAATATCATTGTTGAAACATGGCAGCTCGCAAATGTATTATTAGGATACAATACAAGCAAAAACGGTATGTGCTTAAGCTCATACGACAGAAGTGAAGACGTCAGCAATGCGAGAAAAATATTATTAAATACAAGTATTTTTTTAAGTGAAACTTCTTTAGCGAGGGTAGTAAGTCCAAAAAAATAAACGGAAATCACCGGGGGGGTTAGCCCCCCACACCCGGACAGGAGAGGGGGAAAAGGAAAAATTAAAATAATTAATTTCGATAGAACGAAAAGAGCTACGGGGTCGAAATTTTTATGGTTTTTATAGCCTAATGGCCATAAAAATGGCCCTTAAATTAGAACTCCGGGGCTCTAATTTAAGGGGAGATTTTGGGACAAAAATCATTTTTTGCCGATATCTCTGCAACGGAGCCTCGGATCGAAAATCTGACTAGCGATTACCCTGTGGGGGGGGGGGGGGGGGAATATACCCTCCCCAGACCAAAATATTTCGAAATAATGAGAAAAAGTGAAAAAAAACGTAAAAAATTGTTCGGCAAGTTAATAAAAGTATTATAAAGAGAAATAAGAAAAAATAATAATAAAAAAAGTTAGAGAAACGCCGTTTTCGGCGCAAAAAAGGTGAAGGAGTTGAGGTACGAGGTCGGGGAAGGCAAAAATGATGAAAAAAATGGTTTATGAAAAAACAAGGTGAAAAAAAAAGTGTCGAAACCGGGAGCTAAAGTTGAAATAAAAAAGCTTAAAAAAATATAAAAACTCAATTCCTAATATCTCTTTCAGAAGTTTAACTTCAGTTGTGTGCCTATAAAGGCGAAGCACATAATTTTTTTTATGTTCTATATTTTGAAATTACTTGCACCACTTCGATGTTTAAATTAACATTTCACGTTGAAATCTCCCATGCTTATCGCTTGATTAATCTCCAAATTCTCCTATCCTGGCCCATTTTCCCATCTACAAATCGTTTTAAATGAGATTTCAGGCAAATGAATCCGGTTGCTTAATACAGAAACTATACGCATCGATATGCTAAAAGTGAAATTATTTTACCTCGAAATCCGCCATAAAATCCACCAAATACTACTTATAATCCCTGTTGGGGAAACACCCCAACACGTGTATAAACTATCGTTTTCCACCGTATAGTTCGGTGAGAACACCCTGTATGTATGTAGAATGAATGAGCCATAATAGATCCATGAATAGATTTATTTCACCCCGGGTACAACCCAATTTGTGCATTTAAATTAGCATATGCCAGTTCTTCAAAACCCCTTAGTCCAAACCTAGACGGACGATCCCTTGGTTCGAACCTGTAAACTAAGGACTGTCAGTATAATATATTACAATTCAGCAACTCTTCACTTGTAAAGGAAAACGTTTGTAATCGTTTTAGAGTCAATGTATTTTTGTCTCAAGTCAGCATTGTACGCAATAGTGTGTCAAATAAAGAAGGAAAACAGTTTCTATCCTTGTAATCTCAAATGAATTCGGTATTGGTCACCACCCAATTTTATTGCGGTTTTACCGCCAGGCGACTAGCTCAAGGAAAGAAGTTAATCAAGTCAGTGCTCTGCTAACACTCCACGTTGCTAGATCGGTATCCTCACCGCGCTCTAGCAAGTGCCTTTTCGCGCCAAAAGGTCGAACTCCTTTTTGGGCCAATTTCTCTTGCATGCACAAGTATTAGAGAATATTTAGTGCACCTCAGTTATTTTTGTCCAAGGTTGGACAGAGACCTCCTTTTGGGCTTTTTTTAAGCAATTCTTCGAAGTCAGAACGATATATAGCGTCCCCTGTGGAAGATGGAATATAAGATGGCGGCTTGAAATTCGTGGTCGAATTTCTGTAAGCAATGTGAAAGCTGGATTTATGGTTTCCGTAAACACAAAAATTAAGTTTGGAAGATAACTAAGTAAAGTCTCTCCCCGTTACAGACAGGTAACGCAGAGTCAAGGTGATAAGGTACGCTGTGTGAAAGTTGCTAAGTTGGAGACCGAAAGTGAAAAGTGTTAAAATAAGAAAGATAAAAAACTCATTTTTAAATCAAACAATCAAGACTTTTTAGTAGATATTTCTAATTTTAAGAAACCGTTTTTTAATATTAGTTTTATACTTGAATGAACGAATGATGAATGATTGGAAGTTTTATTCTAAGAATTGTACATATATAATTTCTATTTAACATAGAAAACGCTGTTTATTTATATCTATCATATTCAAATGCAATTTACACCTGCATTATTAAATTATATCAAACCGAATACATGTTTCAATTCTTCTCACTACCCTATATTACTACAGTTTATTAAAAGTGGTTAATTAAGATACCACACCCATTTTTATGGTTTTAAGCAATAATAAAATCACTTGTTTATCCCGACCAATCCCCAAGAATGTCCACATTTTCCGATTCTGACCCATTTTTTTAGTTCAAACAGTTTCCAATAAGATTTCAGGCAATTAAGTGTATGAATCAGTAAATCTGCATATTTAGCTTAAACGTCTTGTCAAAATATTCCTTAAAATTTCCCATAATGCATCAAAAGCAAAGCTATCCATGCAGACTTGTAAAATTGCGAAAATATTGGAATGACTCTTTTTTTAAGGGGGATATTTCAATGTAACCTTGATTTTCCCGCTTTTCCTGATCTCGTATGGAAATTTGCTTGATTTCTTGAAAATAGCTATGCGTTAGCACGTATGCTTGAAGTAAACTTTTCAAAGTAAAAAGCAAAAATCACCAATTTGGAATTTTCAATCGGATCGATGTGATTTGTTCGTATGTTTTGTGTTGTAATGTACGAAAGTTTAATTGCTTCAGATTATTCGAATTTCCAGTAATAAAATTTTAAGAGGTATTATATCAAAACTAGAAATAGCATCATCATTTCCAGAGTGTCTTCTAATACAGTTTCTCGCGCATATTCTCGTCAAGTAGTCGGCTTTTCTAAAAAAATTACATTTCTAGAAAAAAAACCTTCATTTTTTTACCTAGAAATCGATGTTTACGCGTGTTCCCTCAAATGTTAATTTTCCCTACCTTTTCGAAATAGCATGCTTCTCTGAGTTTTTCTCCTAAAAATTCCCTATCGAACTTTTCTCAGTTTTTTTTTTCGATCCTCGCAACTTTTTCGGCGTTAGAACGACCCAAAATGAGCTCTTATCGTATTTGGCAATGTACAAAAACGCCACTGCATGGGTTCACCGATTACTGACACCAGATGTCACTTAACCGATCTTACACATAGCGAATACTAAATTTTAAAACGTTAATAAATAGAAAACTGTTGAATTTAGACATATAATATCACATATAAATTATGGTTAGGATTAAAGGTAGAATCTAAAAATTCATTAATATAGAGGTTGTTCATTAAAAACATATATTACTTTGACATGCCACTCGTTTTTGCATCAGCCTGTATATACAAAGATATTCGTTTCAAAGAGTTTATATAAATCCCCACAATGTTTGCCTATGGCGAAAAACAACAAAGTTAAAGGGGGTAACATTATATGCGATCACCCTGCAGATTCATAAAGCAATCAAATTAAAATAAAATCAAAAGGTCCCATTTTATTTAGAAACCGATTTAATTGGCATCGATTTCAACAAACACTGGGTTTTTATTAAAATAATATTAGATGAATGTAAAAGAATTGCTTAGTAAAAATATAATATGCTTGTAATAGCCGGTATTTAAATTATAACGAAATTAAATCATATACATATATTTATTTGTATATAGCCATTTCATTGTTTTCAGTGTCTAACGGAAGTAATTTTAATTATTACAAATTTTATGATTCCATATTTCAATTAATACCTATTTTGATGAATACAAATGTTCATTATTTGCTAGCACCCTAGCTCTCATAGAAGCAGCATAATAAACATTTGTATTCATCAAAATAGGAAATTCGGAATTGCATGAATTTCTATTATCGAAAGTGTCGCCTTCTATTTGTGAAACATTGTGTTACGTCATATCATTGTTGCCAAACTTTATTGGAGCCTTGACTCAGTCTATGGCACAACCCTAAGGACCACTTGTATAGGTAAACATTAATCAGCGAATTAATTACAAGATAAACTGTTCATAGGATATACATCGGAATTTTCATCCAAACTTATAGTTTGGTGACTTTTGATATGTTATATTAGAACATCAAAATTCATATCAATATAACCACACTTCTTCTTGAGAATTTATTTTCGTATTTTGTGGCATTCGTGCTGATAATTCTATTTAATAGGGCCTCCAACCGATCGTTTGGATCACTTAAGACATTCTACAAATTAAGCTTTAGTTCATATTTACTTATTCTGTCTCGAAAAGCTCGAGGCTCCCTCAAGCAGCCCCCTCTGGGCTGCAGTAGCCAATATGGCCACCAGAGTTGGAGCCAAAACCACAGTTTATATATAAACTGTGCCGAAACTAAAAGCTGTAAAGGGTATGTTTCGAGTTTTTAATATAAAATATGTTTAAAATTGTGAAATATGCGCATCTGCAGTGAACAATTTATACAAAGCAGGTAATTTATTGTGTAAATGGCAAGGACATTGCCCTTTGTTGTGAAAATAGACATTCAGCTAACCCTACTACACTACACTATACTTCCTAATTATTCTACATTATACAATTAAATATTACTTACAGTTTATAGTTATGGACTGATTGCTATGGTGTGTTTCCACAAATATCTATTATAATTTCAGACCTGGTAATACCTAGGAATATCTAAAACAACTGTAATTTTAATATTCACATACTGTCTGCCTGAAGTAAGCTAACAACTTCTTAAAGTTTTTATTTTGTGGCATTACAATGATAATGCCTACCTACCTATTTACTTTGACTGCCTTTTGCCTCTACATATAATAAGTTTTAGGTAACCACATATATTTTTAGGCTACAGCCGGACAACCTGAGAGATTTGATTTTAATACCTTGGGATACCTAAAGTATTATTGAATATTGGTTAAGGGTTGTAGGGTGGTTTTAGGTACGTGTAATAATAAAGTATGTTTAAGTTCAGTCACTCAGTTGAAAACATTAGATTTTAAATAATTGTGTATAATAGTGTTGAATGAATTGAAAACATGGCGTTAACCTGTTGTGTTCCCAAATGTAGGAAAGTGGTCATTTTTCATATCTAAAAGAAGGTTTATTGAGACAGCAGTGGGTAAATTCAATTAAGAGGGAGGAATCATTTGTTCCAACCGAGAATATTCGGGTAAGTTTTGTTTTTCTATTTTTATAGACAGTGACTCGTCATACACAATGTATTTTTAGAGGCTATGCCTAACATTACGTGCACAACATATGATATTAATTAATTGTGTGATTTTCGATTTTTTATCTAAAAAATACTTTGCAATACCTGTTTCCTTTACCCCTAGGGTGGTTGTATTGTATTCAATGACTGTCTGAACCGAGGTCTTGGTCTAACGAAGGCAATTAAAGCAAATATATATTTTAGGTATGTAAACTCCACTTTAGCCCCAATAAAATTAAAATGGCTACATCCCATATTTTGGAATACAAATAGATTTTTTTGGATAAATGTTTTTAATACTTCGTTGTCAGTACTAACTGTCTTGCCTAATAACTTCCGGTACCTATCAAAACCCCAGACATCTAACAGAGAGTGGGGGCACTATCTTTTAGCAAAAAAGCAAAAATTAGGGTACCAGCAAATTTAAAAAGTTTTAGCTGAATATTGTCAAAGCTTATCAAATTGATAAATCTCTCTCACTAAATGGAACATACCGCAAGATAATAAAAACCCAGCTTAATAAGTGTTAGCTGACAGCAGAGTGCAAACATAATATATGTTTTATTAATATTGATAAAGCTCCTCAAGCTCACTTAAATTTTATTGTCTTTATTTCTGAAAATCTGTTTATATCAATGGATCAAATGGGTGCTGCTGCCATCAAAATTTCATCAAGACCAAAGCCAACTCAACTTACCTCTTGAAGTGCATGATGTTAATATTGTAGATAAAGTTCTTATTGAAGATGCATATTTTCTAAAACGACATACCGAACAATGTTCTGTAGAAGACAATTTATACATTGTAAGTGATATTTTAACATCGGTAACAGATCAAATCCTAGCATAAAAGAATTCTAATACATTTTTAAAAGAACAAATATTTGTATTACAAACCACTTCTAAATACGACCAAACGATGTCAAAAAGTAACAAAAGTAGTTTATATATGAATTTATACGTTTCTCGTTGTCAGTGCCTGCTCCCTACCCGCGACGCCTTCCTATATTTAGATATCAGGCTTTCTAGTTCAGAGAGTGTTGACTCAATAATATTCACCAATCCCTCTTCATCGTCATCATACATATCCAATTCCACTTTCACCTACTATCTCATACGTAAAAATATACACAGAAGACATGAAATCAGATTATAAGTTATAAACAGGTCAAAATCCAGGAATTGTATGGTTATGCAAACGAAGGATTGTAGTTAACTCATACCCCTATGACTTATGGGTAAACTCCAAGTCTGGTGGGTTAGTTCTAAGTTCTAAGGTAACCTAACACTATTAAACCCATTTTTTATTGATAAATGGTCCTAAAGAAACTTATTTTAAGCTATAAAGCTATAAGAGCAAGATGGTGTAAATCTAGTCACTTCCAGAAATGAAATTTAGCAACAAGTAATCAGCAGTCTTGAATAATAGGTGGTGTCACTTTCTGTAATATAATTACTGATAAATAAAAATGTACAAAACTGTCAAATCCACTTTACGGATAGGCACGTGGAATGTTAGAAGCCTTTTGCTGCCGGAAAATTTGAAAATCTTGTTCAAGAGACTAAACGCCTGAAATTGTCAATTATGGGTATAAGTGAATAACGATGGCCTGGTTCACGAACATGCACACAAAGACAGAATATTGTATTATTCCGGGAGCGATAACGACGACCCATACCATAGAAACGGAGTAGACATTTTTGTAAAACGGAAATTGAGAAATATGTCCTTAACTTTGTTCCAATAAGGGACAGAATAATATTCTTACAGCTACGCGCATCTCCATTTAATATCAACTTATTACAAATATATGCCCCTACTGCAGAAAAAAGTATGATAATGAAGTTGAAATTCTGTATAATCAACTAAGTATAACACTAAAGGCTGATTTATAGTTGCAGTAACGTATGACTTAAGAAGTAACCGTAGCCGTAAACTTAAACAGTAGTGAAGCACCCATTTATAGTTGACGTAAGAAAATTAACGTGTTACCGATTTTAGGTTATGTTTTTTGTTTATTTATTTTAAAGGATATAATTATAACTTAAAAATATTTTACTTTTAAGATGGATGATGTTATTTTAACTAGGACAGCAGTATTATGTGTTTTCTTTTGCTACTAAAAAACTATCCCGAAAAAATATTATACAAAAGCCGACCAATTACAATTAATAGAAATGCCGATCACGTACGAAGGCCGACGATCTCGTCCGATTCGTTATGCCGTAACGTAAGAAATGAAAATAAACCATTTCTTACTTCTTACTGCATACGGCTTACTGCTTACTG
Source organism: Pissodes strobi (assembly GCA_016904865.1). Taxonomy (NCBI): domain Eukaryota; kingdom Metazoa; phylum Arthropoda; class Insecta; order Coleoptera; family Curculionidae; genus Pissodes; species Pissodes strobi. The sequence goes on along the minus strand of MU187597.1, from coordinate 54,527 downwards.
CCAAGTCTTACGGAACTCTATACTCTATATGGTTACATTACTGACTGAATGTTAATTTTCCTTACGGCTTACTGTTACTTCTTAAGTGATACGTTACTGCAACTATAAATCAGCCTTAACAGTTACAACATACCCTGGCGCGGATATTGGGCTGACCACAACCCATTAGTCGCCGACGTAAGAGTCAAGCTAAAACAGACAGAGAAGAAACATCAGCAAAATAATTTCACTATTTCAGACGTCAACAAAAGTAAAACCGAAAAAGATGTGAATATTACATGAAAGATATGAGAACATTCGGAAGTGCTGAGGAAACATGGAAATTATTTCGTGAACATAATATGGCTAGAATAATAGAAGAACATAGTGTAACAAATAGACACAAGAAACAGCAATGGATGATAGAAGGAATACTAGACCTTAGGGAACAAAGAAGACAATGTAAAGACAAAACAGAAGAATATAGAAGAAAAAAAGAGAAATAAAACAAAAATACGAGCGGCTAAAGAGAAGTGGATGGCGGATTGATGTTCGGAAATGGAAGATTTTGAAAGGAAACATGACATATTCAACATGTACAAGAAAGTTCGGGAAGTTGCTGGCTTATATAATAAGAAAATCACTAATATTCTAGTGGATAGTGCGGGGAAAACGACTATGAATGAACGAGAATGGAGTAAATATGTAACGAAACTGTTTGAAGTCGACAGGTCAAACATTCAGGGTAATGTAAATCAATTTGAAGGCCCAGAAATTTTAAAATCTGAAGTTCTTCACGCCATAAAACAGCCAAAACCACGAAAGCAACTGGACCAGACAACATTCCAACAGAACCTTTGCAAATGATCCACGAAAACCACATCAGTGCGCTAGTTAAATTTTTTAGCAAAGTGTATAATACTGATGAAATATCCGAATCGATGGAAGACTAACCGACGAATGTTACATTCAACGAGGTGTAAGACAGATATGAATTCTAGCCCCGCTGTTGTTCAACATCTACTCGGATATAATTTTCAAACAGGCTTTGCAAGATAAAGGCCTTGAAGTGAAGATCAATGGTGAACTGATTAATACTATTCGATATGCCGACGCAACAGCCATCTTGTGCGATATTATCCAGGGCATCCAAGAGTTGTTGGATTGTGTAAACACGACAGGGCGGGAAATGGGTCTAAACATGAATGTCACTAACCGCTATCAGCCGCCATCCACACGCTGATGCTTCCCTACAGATAGACCAACAAAACATTGAGAGAGTTACTCAATTCAAATATCTGGGATGCTACATCACATAACAACTAGATCCAAGTAAAGAGATTAAGTGCAGAATTGAAAAAGCTCTCACCACTTTTCTGCGAATAAAATAATTCTTCTGTAACGATAACCTAAAACTGCGTTAAAGAATGATCAAATGTTATATTTGATCTGTGCTGTTATATGAAGCTAAGACCTGGACTCTGAAGGCTGATACGATCAATCGACTAGAAGCGCTAGAGATGTGGTTGCATAGAAGAATGCTCCGAATACCCTGGACAGCTATGCAGACGAACGAAGCAGTGCTAAATAGAGCAAATGCCGTTCGTGAATTGTTTAAAACTATTAAGATAAGAAAGATATCTGGGACATGTTCTTAGAGAAGGCCGATACAAGATCCTTCAGCTTATAATGAAGGGTAAAATCGAGGGCCTCAGAGGAATTGGAAGGAAGCAGATGTCATGGCTAAAGAACATCCGCGATTGGACCGGAATACGCAGTGACGAACAACTATTTAGATTAGCTGAAAACCGCGAACAACTCGCCAATGTAATTATCAAGGTAGAGGGGACCTAATATGGCACCGAAAGAAGAAGAAGAAGAATAAAACATCGTAACAGTTTAAATTCTTTACCAAAGAAATGTAGTATTAATACTTGTGCGGTAAATTTTAATATTATAATAGAAATTCTATTTAAATATATTATAATTAAAACTAATATAATTTAGTTTAATAACAGCATTTTATCTTATCCCTAATGTTTAACAAGATTTGATATTTACCTGTCTGCGTTTTTGTATTTTGTTATACTGTTGTGGGTTTTTATGTTTTGTTATACTGTTTATTATAGAAAAACATGTTTTGCCAATTTGTGTTTCATCACGGTATCACGGACAACATTAACTAAATTTTACTTTAATATTACACACAAATATAACCCAGTTTTGCCAGTTGGGCGCCATTTTTTTCCTACATTATATAGTGTTTTTACTCGTCCAGAATAGTATTTTCTGAATCTCGAGAATAATACCAAACTCGGATGCCCCTCGTTTTGTAAACTGTTCTCTCGTTTTCAGAAAAGACCATTTTCGTCACTCGTTGAACAATATTCTTTTTCTATGACCATATTTTCTATATGGAGTGTTAAAAAGTCTTGGCAACGATTTTTATTCTATTACTAATTTCAAATTAGAGTCGAATGTTAACGTTATACCAGATTCTATATTCTATTACTGGTGACGGAAACGAAGTTTTCGGTTAAGGTAAAACGTGACGAAACTTGTCTATTTTTGTATGGTCATAGAAAATAGTATATTATGCAATGAGCATTTAATCATGGCTATTAAGACACGATCATGAGAGGCGTCTAAATATCCTTTACAGGCGTAGCCGACTATATCAAAATCGGCCTCTCTTATTGGTCGATCCATCTCTTATTACAATATGTCTTCGTGATGCAATCAATTTCTCGCAAGAGCTCTCGTGGTGTAGAGGTTTAGAACGTTGGGTCTCACATGGAAAACACGGGTTCGAACCCCGTTGCTTTTTTTATTTTTTTTTAAAGAACATGTTTCTAAACAGCTTTTTCCTTGATTTTGGGTATGTTTTGGGTTAGATTGGGTTAGCACCTGGTTAGTTTCCTTTTCTTGAGCCCCCGTAGCGAGCGAAGCGAGCGGAGGGCCATGCGGATCGACCAATAGGAGAGGCCGATTTTGATATAGTCGGCTACGCCTGTAAAGGATATTAAAATGCTCATGTGAGCTAAGGTATGACCCGTAAGCGAGTGTCGTAACGAATACGAGGGGCATAATAGCCATTAAACGTGAGTTGCATACCCTATTTTTTCTACGACCAGTTATATTAACGAAAAATAATCTTTAATTTATAAAATTTACTTAGTAAATTGTCTATGTGTCTATGTCAAAATTGACACATTTTAAATCTGTCATGACCATGGCTTTCGTTGATATTGACCGAATATCGCTGTGATGTTGAATTTTGATTGGTTAAAACCCAATTTAGTAATGAAGCGTCTATAACGTAATGCACTTCATTACGATACTGGTAGTAAATGTCTAATAAACCAATTAAGTATAGGAGTAGAAATAATATATTTTGCAGTTATATGATACAGGGTGCCCGGAAAAAAGTGTGCAACGTTCGATGACAGACGCCTGACGTCAAAATGGGTCGATTTAAGCGAACTTACCTATATCCAAAATTGCTTCATTTAGCCCGCAGAGTGTGTTACAGGTTTAAAAAAAAATAATGGTTTTTCCTGAAATTTTCAAAAACGTGCAAATCAGTTTTTAATTTATGGTTCTCAGTCTTAGACGTTTTCTGTTGGCATAGTAACCGGCTGTAATTAACCGGAAGTATTATAAAAGTGACGTTATATGTAGTTATAACTTCTGATTTATTATGTCATTGACTTACTGACAAATCAAATATTGTTTTCTAGTAAAACAATGTATTTGGAAGATTTTTCCTCTCTGAGAGACAATAATAATGTCATATCATTTAATTATTGGTTACTGGTCTTTTGGGTTAGTGTGATATTGAAGTGTTATTAGGCAAATAATTGATTCGTTTGTGAGGTGTTATATATTCTACAATTTGGTGTTATGCGCTTAGGAGGAATTCAATGATTTTTGTTATAGGTTTTGGTTAATTTTTAAGTGTCCCTTATCAACTTCAGTTTTTAGCACAGGTAACCAGGTGCTATTAAAACTAACGGAAGTTTATTCATCTTATAAAATTAAAGCACTTTCTTTAATTTTACGTTTTTCAGATGATGGTTCCTTTGCTAAAATACTTGAAGCGTTCCATTATATCCTGTGATTGTTATCAAATGTATGTTAACAAATATGTGATTTGTGGAATTATGTATTTTTAATATAAGTTTGGTGTTCTTTTATACGTTTTGATAATGGTCTACAGGTTTCACCTATGTAAAACTTGTTGGATTCACATGACATCTTATAGATAACATTTTTAGTAATTTAATTTTCTTGGATTGGTTTTATTTTTGTTAGTTTGGATCTAAGGGTGTTTTCTGTTTTGAAAATAGTACGAATGTTATATTTATTACGTATTCGTTTTATTTTGTCTGATAACCAAGGAATAAAGAGGTTCGTATAATAGGCATATTCTGATTGTGTCTAATATTTGGTTGTTCAAACTCTATAAAGCATTTTTGAATGAAATCAATAGGATAGTTATTAAACCCTTTGTTTCCTAGTGGGTACACGATGGAGCCACTACAAATAAATTATATATTAAGTTGCTAGTGGCTTCGCGGCGAATACACCTCTAGGGTGACGTATTATAGAATGTTTCCCCACCATATAAAAATTTGTCCGCGTGACCAGGCGCCATTATGACTTTATAATCGTTCTGTGATATATTTTATGCGATAAAACGAATTTTGAGAGAGATGGCGAGTAAGTCGTTGCATTTATCATCAACTTATATGTTTCATTGCGAGGTTTTAATATTTTAGAACATATAAGGGAAAAACATGTGTTTTGAATGAAAATATGTGATGTACCCACCGCGGGGACACTAGGCTAATAGGTTTTTATATTGTAGGTTGTAGCCATAACATATTAAATAAGCATTTGGAAGATATGAATCCAGATGACCTATTTAATTTCATTGAAGAGATTCCGGATGAGTGTTATAGTGAGCTAGGGGATGTTAGCGATGATGATATTGGGGAAGACGAACTTTCAATGAATGTTAACAGTACAACAAATTCTGATATTTTTGACATTGCAACAATGCCCATTGTTTTTGCTTCAGACAGTCCTCTCCCAGAGAATAATATCTATAATTTGTTATGGGATAGCGAAGATAACACCCTTTGGGTTATTCGCACCCAAGAAATTGCGAAGAAAACTACGTCAAACTGCCAAAACAAACTGAAAATATTTGAGGAAACATCTGGTCCGAAAATTAGTATTGATGTGGAGACTCCCACTGAGATGTTTCTCTATATTTTTCCTAAGAGTTTATGTGAACACATTGTATTTGAAACAAATTTATATGCATTACAACAAACTGGTGGAAATTCAAATGCATTTACACCTACAAATTTGCAGGAAATCAAAAATTTTCTATCAATAAATTTGATAATGGGAATCAAAAAATTGCCAAGCTATTGAGACTACTGGTCGTCCCGCATGGAGCTCAGAGACACATTTGTTGCCTCTATAATGTCAAGGGACAGGTTTGCATGGTTGTTATCACATGTACATCTGAACGACAATTCATTGCAGCCAGGAAGAGATTCGCCAAATTTTGATAAGCTATATAAATTGCGACCATTTTTAGACAAACTGAGTGAAACTTTGCTAAACTCATACCAGCCCAGTCGTAATCAGGCAATTGACGAATCGATGATACGCTTCAAGGGTCGCAGTAGTCTGAAGCAATACATGCCCAACAAACCAATCAAGCGTGGCTATAAGGTTTGGATAAGGGCAGATCAGTCTGGCTATGCTTGTCAGTTTGACATTTATACTGGAAAAGTAGATCAAATGACAGAAAAAAATTTGGGTGCTAGAGTAGTTGGTAAACTAACCAGGTCATTGGTGGGAAAAGGCCAACACGTGTTCTTTGATAATTTTTTCAATTCTATTGAGCTTCAAAAAAAGTTACAGTTAGAAATCATTTATGCTCGCGGAACTGTAAGAAAAAATAGAAAGGATTTACCTGAGGAGTTTGTCAGCGACAAGCAGTTGGTTCGAGGCGAATCTGATTGGCGAGTCAGTTTAGATGGTCTTGTATGCCTAAAGTGAATGGACAATAGACCTGTATAGTTTTTGACTAACTATCTAGATCCATCCAAAATAGAAACGGCAAACCGGAAACAAAAAGATGGTAACACCAAAGAAATAGCATGTCCCGAAATTGTCAAAAAATATAATGAACACATGGGCTATGTGGACAAATTAGACATGCTAAAGTCACTCTACGAAGTCGATAGAAAGTCTAAGAAATGGTGGCATCGTATTTTTTCTTATTTCATTGACCTGGCGTTAGTAAATTCTTATAATCTGTTCAAAAGAAGAACATGTTCGAAAACACAAATCACCTTGAAGCAATTTAGAATGTCTGTAGCTATAGGTTTGGTGGGTGCTGGAAACATTATTGCTAAGAAAGGACGTCCGGCAACAGTCAAACATTTCAAGCATACAGTTCCATATGAGATTAGACACGACTCGTGCTCACAGATGCCCAGTCATATTGAAAAATCTAGACGATGCGCATTTTGTAGCAGCAAAACAGAACCTCACAAATCAAGATGGAGCTGTACAAGGTAAATTTTATATAATATATAATTATTCTAAGTCAAAACTAATTTTAATTACTTGTTTTAGGTGTGACGTCGCTTTATGCCTTACGGATAAGAAAACTTGTTTTTTTGAGGTACCACAAGAAATAAATATCTTATTTTCCATTGCATTTCAGTTTTGATATTTTTCGTTATGCTTGAGCCACCAGAAGAAATAAATAGGTTATTTTTCTTTGCATTTCATTTATATATTTATCTGTTTTTTGGGCTACCACAAGAAATAAATTAATGTTATTTTTCTTTGCATTTAATTTATTTTCTTTTAAATAAAAATTGGTCTGATTGCCTAATGGCTCCATAGCGAAGACACCCTTTTGGAATAAAACTAAAAAACAAAAATTCAAAAGTCATGGAAATAACTTCCAGGCATTAGTAAGTAACTTGAATAAATATATTTCACTATTTTTGTTAAAAAATAATTTCGGCCGCAAAGGGTTTTAATCAAAAATTCATTTTCTGTATTGAAATTTTGATTATTACAAATTAATTCCATTCGATCATATAGACTTTTTTCGACCCCCTTTTTAACCATTATTGGGTGATTTGATTTAAAATTTAAATATCTGTTTGTATGTGTAGGTTTTCTGTATATTTTTGTTTTGAAACTATTCATGTCTTTTATAAAAATGTCAAGAAATGAGAGTTGTTTATTAATTTCTTTTTCTATAGTGAATTGGATTACAGCTTCTTTCGTGTTAATATGATTTAGAAAATCGTTAAGAAAATGTTCGTTATATGGATAAATTAAAGGTTTATATTGATACATTTAATTCAAAATTTTCCATAAAAATATTACTTAATAAAGGTGATAGAGGCGAACCCATAGCCATACCATTTTGTGATAGTAGTTGGTATTGTATTGAAAATATGTAGTTTTTACGCCAAAAATAAGCAATTCGAGTATGGCGCCAATATTAAGTTTTGTACGTACAACAAGGTCAGTATCATTTTCTAATTTGTTTCTTACAATATTTAAAGTTTTATCAACAGGTACGTTTGTAAAAAGATTAACAACAACAAAACTCACCAGGGGGTCGTTAGGATTTAAATTAATTTGTGATGGTTTTTCTATAAAATGTTGTGCAATTCTTAAGCTAGTGTTGTTTGCAAGTGGAGTAAGAATGTTGAGTAGATATTTACCAATGGGGTGTGTTGGTGAATTAATACAGCTTACTATTAGACGTAGAGGTATATTTAGTTTATGTATTTTCGGTACTCCATAAAAATGACGTGTTTTGCTATCAGTCAGTTTGAATCTTTCTATATCATTGAACTGATTTTTGTGTTTTATTAATATATTGTATATCTGTCTCTTAACACGTTCTGTTGAATCTTTATTTAGTATTGAGTAAGTACCGTCATTTAAAAGATACATTACTTTTTCGTCGTAGGTAATGCAGTCCATTATTACGGTTGAATTGCCTTTATCGGCTGGAAGAGTTTTAAAGTGTTATATCTTTTTAATGATTGTAATGCTATTTGTTCTGTGTATGTTAAATTCTGTTTAATTTTCAATTTTAATTCATTCTCTTGCTAAAGAATAAAGGTATTGATACAAACACTAACAGTTTTGTTCCAAAATGTTCGACTTGGTGTTTAGACCCTGGTGTATATAGTCTGTAAACCGAGCGTTGATCGTTACGTCATAAATCCTGACGTCAGATCAGTTTTGAAGCATGTCCTGAATTGATTCACAAGAGTCTTGGGAGGAGCATAACTTACCCTTCGCGCATGATCCATTTCGTGTCGGTAAAATAGACGGCTATTGTCGATATCGAATGTGAGGTTAGATAGGACGCTGAATTCAAAACCAAAACAATAACAAACAACATGTCATAATCATAATCATGAACTCGTGATTCACAGATTTAATTTAAAGAAACTAACCGACAAACACGTCTTTTTTCACTCTGGTAAGATAATATTTGGATCTCCAATATGAATATTTTAATTTTATGCAATCTACTTTGTTTTAGGTGAAGAAAAAAAGTCTTGTGAGGTTTGCAATAGGAACTTAAATTAACAACACAATACAAACAGAAATATTCTAGTGATCTAGTAAAATTCCAGCAGAAATCCTTAGATATACAGGGGTCTTGTTATCTTGTGTGAATGAAAACATATCTAAAACCTGCGAAATTTCGAATAATAAGTGGAATGTTTGCTACGAGAAAAGTTATGTAATTATGCATGTGATATGTGGTTAATTGAAGAAACATTCAACTCAATTCAAAAGCAATGTACTGTGAAACAAACTTGGCCGTGAGAATAGTGTATAAAAAATCACAAAGACATTTTTAATATCAGATATGCAACTGAAACATGATTTGGACCTTTTCTTTACCAATTAATTTTTATTTGTCATACGATTGTGAACTTGTAAGCATCTGTAAAGTGCAGTAAACAAATTAATAAAAGGAGAAATTTACCATTGCAGTAAACTTTGGCATATATTTAAATTTGACTCTAAATGCAATTTTATTCTTCGGTTAGCTACGGTTTTTGTTGTCTTATCATTTAATTAATCATTTCACATTATAGCAGTTTCTGTAGTTAATAAAACTGAAAGACCTCAAATATGTAGCTTTTCTTTAGTTTTATACATGTAGGTAAGTAAGTTTTGTTTATAATTTAGTTGTGTTATGCAATGGTTCAAACGCTTAGATTCGTAAAAGTTTATTTAATTTTTGTATTTTTTAAGTTTTGCTTATTATGTAGCTGTAAATATCGCCATTACGGCCTTAGTTCAAACTTTTAATAATATTTATGCTATTTTGAACATAGGACATCTCCTATAAAATATATTAAATGGGCGACGGTATAGCATAATATTGTATTTGAGTCTGTTGTACTTCAGTTATAACCAAAACTAACTAAAGTAACTTAAACAAAGTAGAGTAGATTGACACCATAAAATAAAACAAGTATGAGAGAAAACGAAAACAATGCTAATTTATTTCCAAAGAATGAATAATAAGTAGTAATAATTCACTCATTATAAACAACTATACCACACAATCGATGAAAAGAGATGTTGTAATTTAAGGTTCTTGTATCATGTTTTACGAAAGGGGTCATAGTATCTTCTGTGCTTATGAGCACACTGTTTCCTGCTCATCGCTAAAATAATACTAATCATCATCATCCGAGTGACAAGAATTGAGATCGATAATGACCGGTAATATATACAAAGCATCTCTCCTTTTTCCAGTCCTCGCTAATTGTATTATAGCATTTGTGTGATGAACATAATTTCTCCATTTTTTTGGTGTAATCTAAAACAGATTCTCTTATAAAATAGCAATATCTAAAAGTTGGACCAGATTCTTACCTTTTGAAGTGCTTCATTCCACAAATTTAAACCAGCTTCGCTTGTGACAGGATGTATCGAACTCATACATCTGCTTGTGACAGCATGTAGCGAACTGATACAAGCCTTGTAGTAACGCTTACATTTTGACCATACCATCTCAAGAGGATTATATTAGCAGATCAGTAGATATCTGCACTATGTCAATATTCATCAGATTCATTTGCAATGAACGCAGTGTGAGATGTTCGCCTACAATAAAACCGAAATAATGAATAAATTATTTAAAATAATGAAAAATTAAATGCAGATTACCTTTCTCATACATGCTCTCCTTATAGTATGGCCATGAACTTTGTGAAGAGGCTCTCCATGAGAGGAAATAATAGCAACATTTGCCTTGGTTTTAAAGTCAACAAGTTTCTAGACTGCTTTTCAATGCATTCTTTGCACAGTGGCTGATGATATTCCTAAAGCATCAGAAACTCTCTACAACAAATAATCCTACTCTTTATATATTGTAAAAACTGCACTTTTGTATCAACTTACATTAGGTATATACTGCACTCACGGACTCGCGGGTAAAAGCGTTTTTCCTGCTGCTTTTTCGCGATTAAAAGAGTCTATTAGTTTTAAAATGAGGATTTGCTCATTTTCAGTGTACCGATGTCCAGGCATTTTCAACTGCGATAACAATCACAAATAAAAACAAAAAAATATGTTGGAGGGACTTCGAATAAAGTAAATAAATATATATTTGACACTTTGACAGATGAGGAATTTCATTAAATTCATTTGATATCCTAGCATGCGCAGCTCAACGTACGTCCGTGACGTCAAATTTTTGTCACCCCCGATTGACGGTGGTATGAGAGAGAAAAACAAGGTATGAAGTAACGATCAACGCTCGGTTTACAAACTATAGAGCCAAGTAAAATTATCTTGGCTCAAGACCAAATGCTATTGTATTTAGATCTCAGAATATTGAACCAAGTGAAATTATCTTGGCTCAAGACCGAATAGACCGGGATGAGTATGCCGATTCGGCCATTATGAAGAGCGTGTACAGGGTATTATGTTTAATTTTTTATCGCCATAACTGCAAAAGTCGAAACTTAAATCTAAGCAAAAGCTTAAGCTGTATTGGAAAAACTGCTAGTTTTTATTTATACCATATCTCCTAAAATACAGATTTGTAAATAATGTTTTCAAAACTATACCGGCAAATCTAAGCACACACAACAGAAAAAATATTAGGATGTACTTACACTACTTACCTTCAAATATTGCGTATAAAGGATCCAGTTTCCATTTGTTTAGGAGTGTTTTAATATCCATCATTTAATTAAAACAGAGTTTTATCCACAATACCGAAATGGAATTTTTGCACTCGACGCGCGTTTCGCTAACCATGTTAGCATCATTAGGAGATGATTAAAACTAAAATTAAAATCCACCTAACTCTATTTTATACTACTGTTTGCTTAATCAAGCGCAACTAAAAAGAACCAATCCTGGAATCTCGCTTGTCACGCTTTATCAACCAATACAATGGACTATACGGAATAGGCCCTCTATCACTATTTAAACTATTCTTACATTTATTAATTTCCATACTTTCATATGCGTCTAATAATCTCCTATCAGTTATATTATGAATTAATTTTAAATTTTTAATTGTTATTCTATGATTATTATCAAAAGCATGCTCGGCAACACTTGATTTTGATAATAATCATAAAATAACAATTAAAAATTTAAAATTAGTTCATAATATAACTGATAGGAGATTATTAGACGCATATGAATTATGAAATTATTAAATGTAAGAATAGTTTAAATAGAGATATAGAGGGCCTATTCCGTATAGTCCATTAGATTGGTTGATCAAGAGTGACTAGCGAGATTCCAGGATTGGTTCTTTTTAGTTTCGCTTGATTAAGCAAACAGTAGTATAAAAGAGAGTTAGGTAGATTTTAATTTTAGTTTTAATCATCTCCTGATGATGCTAGCATGGTTAGCGAAACGCGCGTCGAGTGCAACAATTCTGTTTCGGTATTGTGGATAAAACTCTGTTTTAGTGCATGTTGTCGAAGGTTCCAAACCCCAACGTAATCCATCATTTAAAACAAATTCACAAAGCCTGACCGCCAAATTCAACCTGTAGATGACATACAACGGCATTCGCACAATGCGTTGCCGCCGCGCCGGCCGACGCAGTGTATGGCTTATATAATTTATGTATTAAGGGCATTATGAAGGTTTATGCCTCCGAGTGCAACAATCTTACAAAGCCGAGGGCCTTTGGCTCGAGGGTTTGTAAGTTGCCCGAGGGTATAGACATCAAGTAATTCCTGTGGTACATACAACATTTTATGTCCTACTCGAAAACATGTCCTACTTCAAGTTAAATTAAAAAAAAATCAAAATCACGAAAGGTTTTCTACTTATACAGTGTGTTCGGAAATTGGGTTTTTTCTCGAGGTATAGGTTGTCAAAGATCATTTTTTTAATTTTAATTTTTTACATAATGAGGTTAATCCCTAACGAAATAAGCTGGTATTTGGCATACGGTTCTGATATAGTAAAGGTCACCGTTTGACAATAAAAATATTCAGTATTCTGTTACTAGAGGGCACTGTACCCACAACATTTTTTTTATTTTCCCTGTATCTTGTTTATTTAGACTAATGGTGCGAAATGAAATATGTTAACTTAAAGGCAACTCAAAACACTCAAAAATTGGTACTCTTGTTCAGAGACGCTAATTGTCACCGTTTAGCCACAAATAGATTTTTTTTACTCCCGACACGAATATTTCACATATCTTAACCAAAGGTGATTTAAATAGCCGTAGGTACTTAATGAATTAAATTTGAAAAACTCAATGTCACAATCAAGTAAAAATTAAAGGGGTACTTTTCCGAAAGCTAACGTTATGGCTCTTCAGGAATATTCAAATACTGAATACCGTGATATGCATTTTTGTTACGGGGGAGCAAATGGGAATGCGCAGCTAGCAAGACGACTTTACATCAAAGCGCATCCCAATAGAAATATTCCGTCTGCTAAAGCATTTGTCAACGTACACAGGAAGCTTGGTGAAAAAGGATCATTCCAATCCAATAATGCTAAGAAAGGAAGACCCAGGTATAAGAGAACCTTTGTTACAGAGGAAAGAATTATTCGAAATTTGGAAGCTGACCCATCTACGAGTACTAGAAAACCACTCAGGAAAAGAATTGCCCATTCTACAGTTTGGGAAGTTTTACATGAAAATCTTCTTTATCCCTTTCATGTTCAAAAAGTTCAAGCACTGTATGAAGGTGATGACCAATTGAGAGTGATTTTTTGTAATCAAATTTTAGAAAAATATCGAACTGTCCCGCAATTCTTAAACGTTATTTTATTCACCGATGAGGCTGGATTCACTCGTGATGGTATTGTAAATTATCGTAACACACATCAATGGAACTATGAAAACCCTCATGTCACAATAGAAGGAAAACATCAGCGCCGGTTTTGTTTGAATGTATGGGCAGGAATTATAGGAGATAATTTTATAGGACCTTATTTTTTTAACGGATCTCTTAATGGACAAATGTATTTACATTTTCTCGAGAACGAATTACCAGCCTTACTGGAGGACGTACCTTTAAATTTCAGACAAAACGCATGGTTAATGCAAGATGGTGCTCCACCCCATTTTACCTTGGATGTACGAACATATTTAAATCAGGCATTTCAAGATCGATGGATAGGCCGGAGTGGTCCAATTGCTTGGCCACCTCGCTCATCAGACCTCAATCCGATGGACTTTTCTGGGGATGCTTAAAATCATTAGTGTACCAAACACCTGTTACCGATATAAACGATTTGCGACAAAAAAATATAAATGTTTGCGAAATAATCAAAAACAGACCCGGTGTATTCTTTCGCGTTCGGCGGCATTTTTTAAAGTGTATAAGAAAATGTTTAGAAATGAACGGTGGACATTTCGAAAATACATGGTAGTTAGTTTTTATGCCTACTGTTTAATTCCAGATTGTTTTTTTTATAAACCAAAAATGTTTAATTTAGTTTTTCTGTTACTAGTTAAATAAAACGTGCCTTGATTTTTTTTCACTTTTTCAAATTTAATTCATTAAGTACCTAGGGCTATTTAAATCACCTTTGGTTAAGATATGTGAAATATTCATGTCGGGAGTAAAAAAATCTATTTGTGGCTAAACGGTGACAATTAGCGACTCTGAACAACAGTACCAATTTTTGAGTGTTTTGAGTTGCCTGCAAGTTAACATACTTCATTTCGTACTATTAGTCTAAATAAACAAGATACAGGGAAAATAAAAAAAATGTTGTGGGTAAAGTGCCCTCTAGTAACAGAATACTGAATATTTTTATTGTCAAACGGTGACCTTTACTATATCAGAACCATATGCCAAATACCAGCTTATTTCGTTAGGGATTAACCTCATTATGTTAAAAATTAAAATTAAAAAAATGATCTTTGACAACCTATAACTCGGAAAATATCGAGATTTCAAACTTTTGTTATATGACAAACCCACCTTAATTTAGCATGTAGATTCTCCCCTATGAATTTCGGAACCCAATTTCCGAACACCCTGTATAGTTGCTAAATAAACAAAGGTAATAAGTGTTCATTGTTGTGCTGTCAAAGTCAAAACTGAAATTCATATAAAATAATGGATTTTCCGTTGATTCCGGATAGAATTGCTGTGAATGCTGCCAAAGCTTTGGATAATCTTGTCCCAAAGAAGTCTAAAGACGTCTATTATAAAGAACATAAAAGGTTTGGGGATTGGATGAAAAATAATGATGTAAAAATTATCAACGAGACGGTGCTACTTGGATATTTCCAGGTTAATTAAAATAGACAAGCGATAAGTGGCCAAATTTATAGAATAAATATAAGGCATCTCGAGTGGGTTGTTAAACCTCTAGATAAATTGAAAAGGGCTGTAGGCTATGCATTGAAGAGAGCGGTGGTCATATACTGTTATTTATGGTTAGAAGTTTTAATATTCTTTAGTTCATACATATTTGTATATTGTCATCTTGTTAAAATTGTTATTCGATTATAAGTAAAAAATTATATTTATTTATATTATCTATGCTCGTTACATCACAGATTTTTTTGTTATGATAGCTTTCCAAACAAAACAAACACATCCGTCATAGCATTCATGGCCACCTTAGAGTAGTAATTAAGATTCGAGGTTTTGGCCGAAATAATGAAAATAAATATAGCAAACTATATATATTTGGAGTCACAAAAGCGAGCTCTGTCGATGTAGGCTATATATAGGGTGTTCCATTTAAAAAAATATAACTTTGTTTAAGCCCGC
>MU187597.1:0-29228 GCA_016904865.1 Pissodes strobi | reverse complement strand
TATATAGGGTGTTCCATTTAAAAAAATATAACTTTGTTTAAGCCCGCATTCGTGAAACACCCTGTATACATCCGTGCTATGCCACAAAAAACTTTACATCATCCCCTTTCATTTTTATATTTAACGTTTTTTTCTACAACGTCAATTGAGAAAGTTAAAGAGGGGGTCCATTTATAGTGAAACACCCGGTACATAGTAGAAAGCACAGAAAACAAAACTAAAATGAAGGTTTGTTGTTCAGTTCTATTTTTTTCTTTCCAAATCAAGTAAGTTATTTAGGTTACTCACTTAGTTGCCAAACATAATATCCACATAAATCCTGATTAATTTTTATAAGATTTTTATACAAATGAATTAAAATGAATCCCAAATCCCACACAGAAAATTGTAAGAACCTACTCAAACATTTATAATCATTGTTATAAAATCTTATTAGAATCATAATATTTTGAGGTTAAAAGATGTGCACCTTTAATAACGTATAGACCACATTAATAATAATTATAAACATCGTTAAATGGTTTCGAGCATTATAAATCATGGAAATAGTAGTGGGAAGGAGGGGGGTAATTAAAAATATATTTTGATGCTGTTTCAGCCATTTAGAATGTTTTGAAATATTCCCACTTTTTCCTCGAAGTGATTGGATAGTTTAATGGCGAGAATCTATTTATCGCCAAAACAATGCGCAGTTATACCATAGTATGTCGCCAAAAACAGCATACCTCTATCTCCACAGATAAGCGAGAAACTCTCCAATTACATTACTATGAAAACCGGAATTTGCAAGTGATTTGGAGGGTCCACTGCAAAATGAGATTTTAATTAGTTTAAGAATTTAGTCCCTGTCTGCGGGTGATAATGTTAATTTAAATCTTAATTTGAACTCATGCATGTAATACGGATAATGGATTAATGGAAATAATTAATGAAATCAACGTAGAATAAATATTGCGATGGGTGGTTGCCACCAATTCCTGTGTACATAATCAATTATTTGATACATATGCTTTTGTTGTCGATGTAAACTTGGCTAGTTTTTATATTTTAAAAAAACGTTATTGACCACTCTAAGGAGTATGTGTAATCGACTATGGCTGTTACTATTTTTTCAACAAATAAATGAACAAATTAATAATATGTGAATAAATAAATAAACAAAACTGTTATATTATGTACTATAGGTGTTAAAAGTTAGACTAGCTATTTTTTTTATTGCTTTGGCAATTTCTTTTGTGTAGGGCCTTAATTCCGGCCTGAATTTTATACTTCGTCATCTTCAACAGAGAACAATACAAAGAAAGGCCGCTTCGTTATCTTCATTGTTTCACCTAGAAATAATATGCAATTAAAGGCTTCAGACATATTGAAAATGTACTGTCTAGGTATCAACTCAATCGCTTTGGCAGCTTATTCAATTATATCATTAATATATTATAGATTTTCCATTGTTTTGTCAAAGAAACAATTTTCCTTTTAGGTCTCCTATTCAACGCCTTTAAATCTATTTACCTATTTATCGTAAATGGTAAATTGATAGGAACCAATTACGCTAGGTAAATTATAATGCGTATTTGTTTTCGTCAGCGCTTTACAATCTATGTTGTAAATTAAGCTCACTGACTTATGCTCTATTGATTTTATTTAAATCCTATAACTTTATTGCACACAGTTTTATCTATAGTACCGAAACACAATTTTTATACTCAGTGCTCGTTTGGCTAACCATCAGGAAATGGTTAAAGCCAAACTTATAACCTACCTTACTCTATTTATCCTACCTATTTGCTTAATCAAGCGAAACCAAAATTCTGGGAACCCGTTAGTTACTCTCGATCAACCATTACATTAATGGGTAAAAACTAAACTTATAATTAGAAACGGAATTTATATGATATACAGGCAGTGACGGATTTACCCTAAGGCCCGGTAGGCCCGGGCATAGGGCGGCCAGATTTTAAGTTGGCAATAAAGTAATTTCATTACATAGTCTATAGGTGGATGCTGAGAAAGGGGCGGCTTATAGCTTGGGGCCTAGGGCGGCCGAGACTGCAAATCCGCCACTGTATACAGGGTGTCCGGAAAATGCGTGTGGAACGTAACGTTTGGCGACAGACGCCTGACGCCAAAATAGGTCGATATAAGCTTAACTTAACTTACCTATATTCAAAATTGCTTCATTTAGCCTGTGGAGGGTGTCAAAGATTAAAAAAAAATCAGTTTTTCCTAAAATTATCAAAAACGTACAAATCGATTTTAATAATTTTTGGTGCTGAGTCTTAGGGTATAAAATGACATAGTAGCCGGCTGTAATTAACCGGAAGTAATATAAAAGTGACGTCATATGTAGTTATATATAGTGATTTTTTATGTCATTGACTTACTGACAAATCAGATATTTTTTTTACTAGGAAACAATATATATCAATCAGATAAGGCCATCAAAAGTTTGTACAGGGTCTTACCTAAACTAGCGGCGGCAAAGAAATATCAATTTAGAGAAAATCGCTAATAACCAAATTCAATCAATCATGCAGAATAAAAAAAAAACAACGGCTAGATTATGTTTAATTTTTAATATACTATCACCAAAGGTAAACTAAGCAATTCCTACTATAGTGTTAGATCGAAAATGTTATACCGGGTGTTCATTTCATGTCGGTTGTCTTCTCGTTGGAATATTTGACTTTCGAACTAGGTATGCTTACTACTCTAGATAAAACTTCTCCCATAGGTACCATTCGAGAAAAAATATTCTTCTCAAACTAATTATTAATAGTAAGTAATATTTTGGTAACCACATATTTTAATTTTTAAATCTCCCGCAAGAGGGCGATTTCATAGTCTTTATGGAGGGGGACAAACGGTATATATTATAATATTTGTAATATAAAATTATAGAAATATTACAGGTATATTTTATTTTTTACACTGTAGATTGTCTTTAGTTTAAGGTAGGAATAAAATTACCATGTCATGTGCCTAAAATTAATTACATGGGTATTTTGGAAAGCTATCCGATTTTATTCATATGTTTTTGACTGGATATAAAATGTGAGGTAAAATTAAGAAAATATTATGTGGGGCCATACTGCTAGGGGAGTTGTGTCAAACCAATACGTTCCATTGACTTATCTGTGGGATGCGCTACTGCTTAATCAGTGATATTTTTTACGACAATGGTACTGCCATGCATTAACGTGTTAACCATAATAACTGATTTTATGAACATGTGTACATAACATAAAAATAACCCGGCATAAAATAATCGTTTTTACACATAGCATAGTAAAAAAGCCATCAAACTTAAAAAACTAATAAAATTAACAATAATTTTCTTCATTGCATAAATAATCGATGCTACTATCAGAGTCTATAGATCAGCTACTATGTATAAAGTAAAGAGCAGAAAAAACTTAATTGCTGATTGTAGAGTACACAAGACAACACAAAATATACAATCTACCGATCATCTGAGACTACATCTAGTAATGCAGTAGATGGACAGCGAATTTGTTCTTGGTGTCTCGAGCAGAGTACAAATAAGATCGAGTAGATTCACTCAGCAAAAATCGTTTCATGTTTTTGGATCAAACACAAAAGCCGCAGCACGGTAAAAAATTAGTTTTTACTCTACCCGCAGCAGCGAGCAGTCTGTGAGGGGAGATTCAAAAAGTATTGGCTGATGCAAAATTATTTCCTCGGTTATTATTTGATACACGATATTTCAAAGGGCGATTAAGGTAATTTTTAATACGTGATTCAAATGAATAAAACTATGTAATAAAGTTATACAAAATAGTAACGTATACTAAATTCAAAAACATTATAAATAAAGGTAATACCTATTTAAATAATTTATTTGACAGTTTGTAACTTGATTCATCTATTAAAACATGTATAAAGCAGAAGGTTCAAAGTACCTGACAAATATTGTGGGAATTTAAATATAAAAAGGACATATTAAGCTAGTAAAGTAAATTTATAGCTTCTTAAAGGTCTTAACACTTCATTATTCGCGCTACGAGTATTTCTCTCACATTTTCTGCGAAATCGTCAGTTTTCGGAGATGGCTTTGCGAACGGAGCTGTCCTCCACTACTCTAGCTGACTTATTTGACGTCCGCTTTAACATGACCAATTAACCGGGTGCATTTCTCAAGTGATTGGCTGCATTTGTGAGAATTTCTCTCATCGCGCTACGTCTGCCGTAGTACCTTTAACATTGAAAATATTTCTGTTTTGCTGTTATGGGGCATCAAATTGCGAAATAGTGCCTGCTACATTTGCCACACATGATGTCATATGCGTGATGAACTACTAACACAAACCAACCAAAAGTAATCAAAAGCACCAAAAAGAACTAAATGTATCGGAACAGATTAAACAAATTAAAGTAAGACTAACTCAAATTATACGAACTTTTGCAGCTAACCAAATACATTAAAATTGGTTATATAACGTATCAAATCCGGTTCAAATTACTAAAATAATTGGAACCAACCGAAAGTTGATTGAACAAGTAACCAAAAGCACCAAAAAGGGCTAAATCGTATCGCGCAAATTAAAAATATTAAATTAAGTTAAAATTAACTTAAATTAACCGAATTTTGGCAACTAACCAAAACTAACCGAAAACATTAAATTTGATTGTAACGTATCGGAGTCGGTTCAAGTGACCAAAATGAATTAAAACTAACTAATTAATGAAATGCCTTTTTAACATTATAATATTTTTAACATAATTATAAAAAAATAAAAAAGGTGCGGATATTAAGACCTAAAAAATTACCCTCCACTTGTAGATAGGAAAATCTATTAAAATATAACTAGCCATGACGTTGCGGTAGATAATAATTCTAGCCTGTTCCGAATTGTTTTAGCGCGTTCTTTCGCTTTTGGTAACTTTTAGTTAGTTTTGTTTAGCCGTTTAATTAACTTTCGGTTACTCTCAGTTAGATCCTATTTATTTTAGTCATTTGAAGCGGCTCCGATACGTTATAATCAAATTTAGTGTTTTCGTTACTTTTGGTTAGTCGCCAAAGTTCTGCTGGTTTCGGTTAGTTTTATCTTACTTTAATTTTTGTACCCTATCCCGATACGTTTTAGTGCTTTTGGTTACTTTTGATTAGTTTTGGTTTGCCATTCAATAAGATTTCTGTTAGTTTTAGTTCGTTTTTATATATTTTAGAATTTGAACCGGTCCAATACGTTACGAGTATAATTAATTTTAATGTTTTTCGTTAATTTTAGTTAGTCGCCGAAATTCGGCTAATTTAAGTGAGTTTCAACTTACTTTAATATTTTTAATCTATTTTGAATTATGTTTTCGCTTTTTTGGTTACTTTTGGATAGCTTTGCTGTTCAATCAACTTTCGGTTAATTTCAGTTAGTTCCAATTTATTATATTCATTTGAACCGGTTCCAATACGTTATTATCAATTTTACTGTTTTTGGTTAGTTAAGGTTAGTCGCCAAAATTCGGTTAATTTGGGTTAATTTTATCTTACTCCAATATTTTTAATCTATTACGATACGTTTTAGCTTTTAGTTTCTTTTGGCTAGTCATTCAATCAGCTTTCGGTTACTTTTAGTTAGCTCCAATTTATTTTACTCATTTGAAGCGGTTCCGATACATTAGAACCAATTTAAATGTTTTTGGTAAAATTATGTCTGTCGCCAAAATTAGGTTTATTTGGGTTAATTTCAACTAACTTTAATATTTTTAATCTGTTCCGATAGGTTTAAGCTCTTAGTGCTTTTAGTTAGTTTGGCTAGTTTTGATTAGTCGTGCAATCTACTTTTTGTTAATTACAGTTAGTTTCAAGTTATATTAGTCATTTGAACCGATTCCGATACTTTGTAACCAATTTTAATGTTTTTGGTTAGTCACCAAAATTCGGTTACTTTGGGTTAGTTTCAACTTACTTTAATATTTTTAACCTGTTCTTATACGTTTTAGCCCTTTTTGGTGCTTTTAGTTACTTTTGGTTAGTTTTTCAATCAACTTTCGTTTACTTTCAGTTAGTTCCAATTTATTTCAGTCATTTGAATCGGTTCCGATACGTTATAATCAAATTTAATGTTTTTGGTTAGTTTTGGTTAGTCGCTAAAATTCCGTTCGTTTTGGTTAGTTTTGACTTAATTTAATTTTCGTAACCTGTACCGGTACGTTTAAGCCTGTATTGGTTAATTTTGGCGAGTTTTGGTTAGTCATTCAATCAACTTTCGGTGAGTTTCATTAGTTCCAATTTATTTTAGTCATTTTAATCGATTCCGATACCTTATAAATCAAATTTAAGATTAAGTAAATAAACTAGCACGATCTCACACGCGTATGATGTTATGTGTCAAATGTAGCATGCACTTTTTTACGATTTGAGGCCCTATACCTACTAGGATAATAGAAACATTTTCAATGTTAAAATATAAGAGTTGCTTTAAAAACACAAAAGGTCATGTGAAAAATTCGCAATTATTATTAAAATATAAACGGATTTTTGCTCACGCTAGTGGTGACGGGCATTTTATATTTGCCGTACTTGTTTTCTTTTCTCACTATTGTCTTTATCCATATTTAGGTAAATAACAAAATTTAAATAAAGACATATTTGTTAACGATTATACGTGTAATTTAAAAACTGCATATTATTCAAAAAATATTATAAATCTTAACTGATAGGGTCTTTGGGGCATCTAAAAAATGAAAATCCGTCACCCACTTTTGTAATACAATAATTATCCGGACAACAATATCTCGCCATAGTAGCGATCTTAATAATAATTATTTAAGTCAACGCGATCCAACAGTACAGAATATCAAGGCGTTTGCACACTGACCGTAAATTCTCCCTCGTAGTGTAGCCACAACTGGCCGCGAACGAGATTGATCCGGATTCGCTTCGAAGGTAAAAACTGTCGGCGAAACTGGAAATTTGTCTCGAGTGAACCTACCGTATATACTTATTTATACCGTGCCTCGAGTATCCCATATACCAAATAAAACTGGCTACATGAGCACAGCAACCCAGTGTTCTGGCACCAGATCGGTAGGTGCAATAATAGCTTGTAATAGGATCGTGATCTTCGTTATTAAATGCTATCCATAACTGATATCGGGTTGAATTTCTATGTCTTTGCACTGTGTCTTGAATATATGAAGGCGCCAGATTTATTTGATATGTACCAATTGTTAGATTTTGTAAATACTCTATAGTAAGACGTGGAAAATTGGGAAGTTCTTCAATATTGATAGCGTTCCATGCAGCATGCCTGCGTTGCCAATGCTCCCGTTCAATGCGAATTTGCAAATTATTAACTTGTTGTGACCTTTGCAACATAATATTTGTAAACTCAGCATTAACATAAGGCATACTAATGGGCCCATGATATTTATTTATAATGGCTCCTGCAATTTTTAAAAAGTGTTTAAAATTAACAGCATGGTGATATTAGAGAGTTTTGAAAAAAAAATTGAACATTGTTTTTAAATGACCATTTCGAGCCTCAACTTTCCATCTTGTTTTTGTAACTAGGCGTGACTCATTTGCCTCGTCAGTGGTAAGTTGTTGTTGTCCCCTTGGTAACAGAGGTGGCATTCTGTGGTCTATTCCTAGTTCATTTAAAAGTGGAATAACATCCCTTTAGCCCCCTATCTACAACAAATATATCACCATTGTGAAACCAAGCTCTTAAACCAACTATATCTCGTTCGAACTCTACTTAAAATAGCAGCATCCTTATTTTGACTGTCAGAAAAACATAGTCCCTGGATGTCTAAAATATAACCATCTGGTGCAACGATTAAAGTGGGCTTCAACAAATGTTTGCCTTTGTGAATACAATAAGACTGGAGATGTACCCTAAAGTTACTGCTCTTCTAAATGGGGCTGTAAGTTCCGTGTACATACGCAATTGCTCTTGGTATTTCTGGATTAGGGTTGTAAAGTTGATTGGAGAAGTCTGTAACATGTCTGTTAATATATTCTTGTCTACCGATAGCCTCAAATCCTATATTTTGTGGTACAAAATTTTCAGAAATACTTTGTCGCACTGTTGAAAAAGCCATACTTGCATGTTGCCTACTCTTGTATTTACAAAACACACCAAAACTCGTCCGATAATCCATGTTGAAGTTTACATAAAATGGATAGTAAGTTCTTTTTGCTTATTGACCTAAAAAATACATAACATTGGAAGAGAATCATTTTTACATAGGTAACGATTAGGTAAGTTTCAAAATAAGTAATAGTTTTTCGGCGCCAGGCATGGACGATTTGGCATATATGATGTTCAAAAAACTGCCACTAAGGGGAGAACAATGGTTGCTTAATGTTTATAATGAAATAATGAGGGGAGAATCAATTCCATCTTCATGGAGAAAATTTAATATTATATGTTTACCTAAACCTAATAAAGTCCCCAATTTAGCAGAAAATTATAGGCCGATTGTATTAGCTTCATGTGGAGGCAAAATCCTAGAAATAATGATGAAAACCCGCCTATAATTTTAGAACATAACTGTCCTTTAACAGAACAACAAACGGGCTTTCGTAAAGGAAAAGGGATATACGATAGTGCTGCCTATGTGTCATCCTTTATATTTAATGCTTTTACATCCTCAGAATCAGTGTTAGCTGTTTGGTTGGACATAAAGTCAGCATATGATAATGTGAATATATATGTTATATCAGAAAATAAATAATTTAAAAATGCCTATAGAACTGAACAACCTCATACATAAGTTAATACGCAATAGATTAGTATACATTAGAAGTGATGATGGTACATTTCTGGGGCCTTATCTAGTAACAACGAGTATACCACAAGGTTTACCTTTAAGTACTATTATATTTAACATATATATGGTGGAGTTATTTAATTTAGATTTTGAAAAGACTAAGATAACGGGGTATGCGGATGATTTGGCACTTCTTGTGAGGGGTAAGGAAATTGAGGCCATGGTTGCAAGAATGACGGATGTTTTGGGAAATGTTAATGAGTTTCTGGTACAAAATGATTTATCGTTGGCGCTTGGTAAGTGCAAGGAGGTATGATTTACTAAAGGAGACATGGTATGCTGTCTCAGTTTTATTACACCCTCTTCTACAGTTCCGTCTGAGTGGTAAAGAGCCCAGTCCGTGTAATTGCTCTTCAGCGGCATTCCCATCCTTCAAGTATCCAAGTTTGGAGATAAGTAGGCTGGGAATGTAAAAAGACCCGACCTCCACCAATTATGATTAATAATGAAATTATAGAATATAAAACGTCAGTCAAATATCTAGGCATAATCGTCCAGAAACATCTCAAATGGAATTTACATACGGAGAACATTGTAACTAGAGCAAGTAAAGCACTTAATATTTTGAAGGCTATTTGTAGGGTGTGGTGGGGAGCTGATCCTTCCACCCTATTAATGATTTTTCAGGCTTTGGTCGTATCTCATTTGGATATTGGAGCGATTCTTTTAAGCCGACAAGTCAAAGTATATTCAATAGATTAAATGTATTTTTTTACGAGGGGTTACGCATATGTTTTGGTTGTATGAGATCCCCGAGAGTAGCCCTGTTGGCAGAAGCCACTATGATGGACTTGGAACAAAGAAGGAAAAATTTAACTATAAACTTTTTGAAAAAAATCATTAGTGTGCAAAATCATCCCATTTTAGATATTATAATGGAAAACCGTAGGACTCTATTATATAAAATCGGCTCTATCAATAACTCTAAAGTAACGTATTTAATAGAAATGATGCAACAATTTTTACCACATATAAACAAAATTCATAAATCTAAGATGTTACCATGTTATGAATTAGACTTGGAGGAATTAATTGGACCTATAAAAATTTTTAGTAGTAATATAAGGAAAAATGAAATCATGATTAAAGAAAAATTTTAAGAAGTTACTGAAAAATATTAAAATAGTTTCACTTTCGTATTTTCGGATGCGTCAAATATTGGCAATATATGAAACTGTAAAAATCATAGTTAATAGAAAAATTAAAAAAGCGATCATATTTTCGGACTCACAGAGTGCAGTTCAAAAGATTAATAATAATTTACTTAATGTTAAAGCAGACTTTTGGACCTTAAATACTAAACATGATATTTTGGTGGCTAATAAAAATGTCATAGACATTAGATTGGGATGGATCCCAGGGCATTCTGGTATAACCGGGAATATTGAAGCGGATACTCTTGCAAACATGGGTAGAATTTTAAATGCTCCCAAAGATAATCCCATTGATGCAGTTGAGGTATGTAATAACATTAAATACAATCTTAAAGAAAAATTTAAACAAAATTGGGTA
This sequence comes from Pissodes strobi, assembly GCA_016904865.1. Taxonomy (NCBI): domain Eukaryota; kingdom Metazoa; phylum Arthropoda; class Insecta; order Coleoptera; family Curculionidae; genus Pissodes; species Pissodes strobi. Next base: position 18,917 of record MU187597.1, on the reverse strand, counting down.
ATTTTGGGGCTAAACAAAAATAACCAATATATCAAGGTGCAGGACAAATTCCCACTAAAAAGATGGTTTTCCTCTTAGTACCTTTTAAAGACCGTAGGCACATTACTACCGTAATTAGGATGAGAACTGGACATTGTCTAACAGGGGAACATTTACACAAACTTAAAATTAGGGAATCTCCACTTTGTGAGTGTGGACAATTAGAAAGTCTGAATCATATCTTTTTTGAATGCCCTATTAACGAAATCAGGTCTTTCGATTTATATAAAGAGTTCATTAATTTAGGATACACTTCACCCATTACTATCAATATGATTTTAGCTAAACCCTCTAGTTACTCAATCAAAATTATGATGCAGTTCCTTAATTACAATAAAATAAAACTGTGATGCTCAACTTATAATAGCCTATCCAATGTCCTTATTCCTAGTTTTGTGTGTCTTTTATTGTTTTCAGTTTGCCTATGTATATATGGTCGTACTAACATTGGTCCAATTACCAGCGTTATGTGTAGAGCTGCTCAACTGCTTACATCATTAATTTCACAGCACTTTGTATAACCGAATTAGTAATTTTGTAGATGGTCACGGGATGGTCTAGAGCCAGACACGACGTGGTCATTACGTAATGGAGCTGGCAATTGCCTAGAAGCAAAGCCATAAGGAAGCAAGAAAACGTGATGTGTGCAATTTTTTAATGAATATTTTAAGATATAGCAAGCTATATCAAAACCTTAAATACCGATGCGTACTTTAAAAAAACAACTTTAAAATCTACCTACAGGAGAACTTCTTGCCACTGAATAAACTTAGATATATCTTACCTTTCTGTTAGATTTCCAGTAGGCACAGGACGACAAAATGTATATAAACCATTTAAATGTTCTTTACTTAAACCAGAAACACTCCTGAATTCTTCTTCGTTAAGGTCTTTCTCACAGCATTGCCATCGGTTAGCGCTTTTTACAATTGAACGAATTTCTTGTAAAAAATTACCAGTTTTGGCCCCGGAACTAAATATTCTTGATTAATAAATTGCAGGGCAGGAAGCAGAAAAGGCAAAAGTAGACCATTTTCATCTAAATGATGAGGGCAGCTTCTAGTTCCGATTGGAATAAAGATATCCTGACGAATAAAAATATCTACTCTACATTTTAGAGACAATATTCTATGAATATTATTTATTGAATTGCAAACAAGACAGGTCTGCCTCGAAGTTTGTTTTAAAAAGTCCTCATACTGGCAGGGTTATTTTCAATGTTCTGAATTTCAAGCAAAATTGAACGATTGCAGTTTAAACAAAGTCTTGTATCAGGATTAACATGCTCTTCAGGTAAACCCTCTATATTTACTCTTCGACCAATCGCTATTTCTTGTTTTAGTTAATTTTCTGCGCCATATAATAACGCCATTCGCTGTCTATTAAAATGTCTATCACAAGTATAACATGCAATATCATTTAACCCAACTGTCATTTTTAATAGTATTAATTTTCGTTTTAATAAACCAAAAATATATTAAACTCTTATTTAATACTTTTACTTGTCAAGCAAAATAACGAAATTCGGCTTTGTGTAGTCGCCATGGATACAGAGACCAAAAAATAGCTTAGTTGACGCTTCGACAAAAATAAGCCGCGAAGAGTCTGCGCTGCATAAATTCAACTTTAGTTTTACTTTTCTAACACCCTATGGCGTGTGTAAAAAGCGTGGAAAAAGTAAAACATAATAATATGTATCTCCAATATTGTATATCAAAAATATTATAATATGTACAGTTTGTCCCCATAAAGACTATGAAATCGCCCTCTTGCGGGAGATTTAAAAATTAAAATATGTGGTTACCAAAATATTGCTTACTATTAATTAGTTTGAGAATATTTTCTCTCGAATGGTACCTATAGGAGAAGTTTTATCTCGAGTAGTAAGTATACCTAGTTCGAAAGTCAAATATTCCAACGCGAAGACAACCGACCTAAAATGTAGCCGTTGGTTTTTTTATTCTGCATGATTGATCGGAGGATTTGGATAGCGATTTTCTCTAAATTGATATTTCTTTGTCACCACTATTTTAGGTAAGACCCTGTACAAACTTTTGTGCCACATTTTAAGAAGACACCATAAGGCCTAAAACTCAGAATATATTTTTTTTATTTATATTTACTAATAAAGGAAATATAAACAATTAACTATGTTAAAAATTATATCAATCTTAAAGGTCCAAAAAAGCCAACTTTGACGACTTATAACTTGAAAACTGGTCATAGGATTGAGTTGTGCCCATGAGATCTTTTAATCAGGACATCGAGAACTGCATCATATCAATTTTTCAGAAAATTTTGCCAAAAGTCATTTTTTTTAAGAAATGTGCGGGGTCCTTTAAAAATGCACCATAGGCTATGCATTCAAGAAAGTGGTGGTCACTTTCAGCATCTGAAGGAATTTCAATAAAAAAAAAAACAAATTCAACTTTTTATTTCAAAGTTTAGTGTTCGCAAACTTTTTTATACGGTTATTTATGATTAGAAATTTTAATATTTTTTAGTTCATACATATTTTTGTATAGTGTCATCTTGTTAAAGTTGTTATTCGATTATAATTCGAAAATAATACTTATTTTTATTATCTATGCTTGTCAGATCACAAATTTTTTGCTATGACGGATTTCATACATGCGTGTCATGTTAGGGTAATAATTAAAAATCGAGTTTTAGGCCGATATAAAGAAAATAAATATAGCAAACCCTATAGATTTGGAATCACAAAAGCGAGCTCTTTCGATTTAGCCTATAATATATAGGGTGTTCCATAGAAAAAATGTTAACTTTGTTTAATCCCGCATTTGTGGAATATCCTGTATATACACCAGTGCTATGCCACAAAAAGCTTTACATCAACCCCTTTCATTTTTGTATTTAACGTTTTTTTCTAAAATGTCAATTGAAAAAGTTAAAGGGGGGCTCATTTATAGTGAAACACCGGTACTGTGTGGCCAACTGAGAATGGCTATATCTCGATAAGTAATTGTCGTAAAGACTTAGGGTAAAATATTAAGTAAAGCGGCCAAGAACAAATGTGGGAAATTATTTTTAAGTTTCCAAAATGGTCGCAAGGGGGCGTAATAGCCATCTTAAATTTTAAAACCCGTTTTTTGCAATTTTTTTTTAAATTAGAGATAGTAGAATGCATTGCCATTTTAGGGCCGAGATTAATTCGATTATTTTTTGTTAAACACTTTTGGCTCTATATCTTAAAGGAAAGTGGTGGGGGGTGTACGGATCTTAATAAGCTTGGAGTCGTTGAAAAGGGCTTTCCATAGGCTATCAACCGTGCCTTGATGGGGTGATTGCGATTTCTTACCTAAGCCGCTAGACGGCGCTTTCTGGCATAACCGCAAATAAATCAGATTTTCTCAAAAAAAAAAAAAATACAACGATACTACTTTTTTAAAACAAAAGACGGCCAAATGAGAGCCTAATACGTCAGTGAAACCCGCATTTCGATACCGCTTACCTAACCTAAAATATAAGTAAAATAAATCAAAACTCGAAAAAGAATCGGCTATTGGGATAGTTTTTCGGTAGAGCCGTTGCTATTAAATACTAGTTATCGTTATTTTACCACATTACATATATATTAATTTATTGCTAGAATACCAACATAATATTTAAAATATCAATAAAAAGTAATATTCATTCAATATGAATATTTATTGCCCTTGTGTCCACACAAAATTCGAATTTGATAAAGAAAGCAAGTAGTATGCTTTAGAATACTAAATCGCAAAAATTATAATGGCGATATCTAAATCTCAGTCATATAAAGATTGCAGCTATTTTTAGTGTATGAAATATTTCTGGGGCTTTATTTGGAAAAGAAATATTAATTTTACATCTGTGGAAGTGTTTGATATGTTTCGTGCTTATTTTAGATGCAATGATAATTAGGGATGGCAACGATGCATCGATGTTTTTAAAACTTTATCACGATTTTGAACAAAAAAATCTAATAAATTGGTTATTTTTAAGAGAAAAAGGTATTACTTGTTTGATATCGATAAACCGCTCGGTTTTCAAAAAATTTGCAACAACAAATTAATATTATCAATAATAACAAATATTAGTTTTCGTTCTGCAAATAAAAAGTTTCAGGAGATGTTATGTGTAAGAATTAAAATGCAGATATTTTCGATACCTGTTAATCAGTCAAAATACAAAGAAAATCTAAATTTTAAATTTGGTTGTGCCTGTTACACCCTTTAACGAGCATTTTGGAAAGTCAAAAACAAATTTCAGCGTTTTCCCTTAACCGTTTTTACCCAAAGATCTATGATAACTAGTTTTTGAGATATAGTTCCCATTCTTAGTTGGCCACCCCGCCAGACCCGGTATGAGATATTTTGGTGGCCTTATTTGTAAACAAAATACGAATTTCCCACCCGTAGAAGTTTCGTGCTTATTTTCCATGCAACGATAATGTAACTGTTGCTGCTAGCCTATTTGGTTTCTTTAAAAAAGTTCGAATTTTGTGTGGACAGAAAGGCAATTTTCACTCATATTGACTGAATATTAATTAATATTGAGATTTTAAATATAATGTTGGTATTTAAGCAGTTATTTTAAATTATTATATATTGCGGTAAAATAAGGATAATTAGGATTTAATAACATTAACAACGGGGCATTCGAAAAAACGTCCCAAAATCTTATTTTATTTCGAGATTTGATTTCTTTTACGTATATTTTAGGATAGGTAAGAGATAACAGATGCAGTTTTCACTGATGTATTACCCTCTTATTCGGCCGTCTTCTGTTTTAAAAAAAGTGGTATAGTTCCATTTAATTTTTTTGAGAAAATCTGATTTATTTGCGGGTATGTTAGAAAACGCCCTCGAGCGGTTGGATAAGAAATCGCAATCGCCCCCCTCAAGGCACGGTTGATACCCTAAGAAAATCCTTTTTCAACGCTTTCAAGCTTATTAACATCCGTTCAGCCATTTTGATGTTATTGACATTTATTTCCGAAAATATTCGAACACCCCCCACCAGTTTCATTTAAAAGATAGAGCAAAAAGTGTTTAACAAAAAATAATAGAATTTATCTCGGCCCGAAAATGGCAATCTTTAATTTAAGAAATTTTTGCAAAAAACGGTTTTAAAAATTAAGATGGCTATTACGTCCCCTGGCGGCCATTTTAGAAACTTAAAAATTATTTCCAACATTTTCCCTTGGCTGCTTTGCTTATAATATTTTTTACTGTAAGTCTTTACGACAATTACTTTTCGAGATATAGCCGAGTGCCATTCTTAGTTGGCCATCCGGTACACAGCCGCATTCAAAAACACTGTATTTTCGTAATAATATTTAATACTATAAACTACTTAAGATAAATAATTACCCAGAGCAATTAGTGTTCAGAATCTAATTCTAGATAATCGAGCTGTTCAAAATCTAGTAAGTCTACAAATTCGTCAAAATTTCCTCTGAACTCTCAAAGTAGTTCCTTCCCGATTTTGGGAATCAATTGGTTTTAAGCAATTACTTCCTCTGGTAACTTTTTAGTTTTAAGCTCGGTCTTTTTTGTGTGAACACTGTAATTTAAAATTATGGGATCAGAAGTATTCTAAGCCCTACAGAAAATATCTTTAGGATTGCTGATATAATCGTTTGTCTTGCTTATAAAGCTTATTTCTGGATTCCGCGGCGTCTTCACCCAGATATTCTACTGATAGCAAACAAGTTTTCAGAATTTGTTTTCGATGGATTAATATTTTGTGTATGCAGGATATCATGAATAGGAGTGCATAAAAAGAGCTGCTGTTTGAAAATAATGTTTTTCAAATGTATGCACATAGAATATGGAAGGCCAGTGCGATGAAAATGGTATGAATAGTATAAGGTCCATAGACACTCCCGTTATTTCGGCAAGTACGGTCGGATTTTCAAATGCCCGCTATGCCGTATTGCCGTCATTGGCTGAACCATAATGCTTTGGTTTGTCAACATGTGAGCTCAATTTGTCGTAAAACCCTTTCTGAACCATTGATTTTCGTAGAGCTACGATTGTTTTAATAGCCTCCCCTCGAACTTGCCAAATATTTAATTCAACTCCACATATGCAAGATGCAGGATACATTCGAGAAATCGGATCTAACAATGTAGCGAGCTGATTCCATACTTGAGACTTCCCAGATAAGACGTATACTTGGCAGATTTAAAATTAGTAATTTTGTAGAAAACTGGCTGGTGTTGCACCACATATAGGATAAGTCTAAGACGATTTAGTATCTGTCAGTATATCCAATGTTTTGCCATCTATAAGAGTCAAACACAAATGATATTCCACTTTAAAATAAAAGTCTTTCACTTTAAAAGCAAATGTATCTAGATCGGAGATCCTGAATTTCTTTACCAAACTTTGCTTTTCTTTAAACCTTGTTGTTTGGTGTCTTTAATATACTCTATTTTTATAGGTTGACAGAAGCGAACCCATTGAGGCGTAGGATTATTCCATAGCATGCAATTATCACTGCTAATAAGAAAAACAGGTATTAGAGTAGTGGAAAATGCTTGAATCGTCACCGGAAAAGTTGCTGAAAATGTGCCTATAAAGTGATTGTCCGGGACTTCTATCAAAGCCGTAGCTCAAGACCATGGTAACTGTTTTAGAGGATTGCGCACATCATCATCATCATCATCATTTAGCCCTCTGTGTCCACTATTGAACATAGGCCTCCTTAATCATTTTCCATTCCAATCGATTTTGTGCTGTTTGTATCCAGTTGCTACGGGTCCTCTTATTATCGTCCGACCAACTCGTGGGCGGTCTTCCCCTACTTAGCTTGTCCGTTCTAGGTCTCCACTCAAGAAGCCTCTTTTCCCTTCGATCATCCCGCATCCGTGCAACCCAGTTCCACTTAAGCTTCGCAATAGCTCCAACGACATCGCTGACACCGGTTCTTCCGCGCAAATCCTCGTTTCTTATGTGGTCCTTCAAGGTTACACCAAGCATGGATCTCTCTATCTTCCTCTGTGTAACTCTAAGTTTCTTAGCTGGTTGCTGCTGTTAGTGTTAGGGTTTCTGAGCCATATGTCATCACTGGCAGCACACACTGATCGAAAACCCTTCTTTGTAGATTGATGGGAATGTCACTCTTGAAAACGTCTTTAAGTCTTCCAAAAGCTGCCCATGAGAGAGTGAGCCTTCTCTTTGGCTCGTCGGTTATCCCTTGAGATGCTGACCTATCATTTGAATTTCAGCTCCGCCAATCTTCAAGCCAAAGCTGGGAACAAGGTTTGTCATAAATTTTCTTTTGACCTATTGATATTAAGACCGACTTTTCCACACACCTTTTGCAGGTCCTGCAACATCAGTCGCATTTCTAGATTGTCCAAGAATAGCACTATATCATCTGCAAAACGTAAATTGTTTAGGTTCTTGCCATCTATGTTAATACCTCTCTGACTACAGTCCAATGGGGAACTTGCATAAAAATTAAATTTGAGAAATATTACTCACAAACATAATTTAATACTATTAAAAGAACCACAGTTCACAAAAAAAACTAATTTTTTATTTTTGTTTAATAAATATAAGCAATTAAAAACTGCATAATTCAAATTATTCTTATAACGCGCCGTCCTTGGCTGGGACCGGTTGTGACGTCAAGTAGCTCATTTGTCGTCGCGCCTGACGGACGGGAGAGCAGGGAACGTCTTAGCTTCCATTATTATTATTAATATTAAAGCACAGATTAAAGTACAAATCAACACTAATTATAACAAACACCCTGGCAGTTCAACGACAAGCAGTAATAAACGTAAATATTTAAATACTTGTGGCTGCCGATGCCATACTATCTTCACTTCACTGACATTTTAAGATAATATGTCAATGACTGCTTTCCGGTCGAACGAGCGGTGTGACGTCACGTGTTGTTTAAAATGAGTAGCTTGCGGTCACAACTTTAATTGTTTATTGCAAATTAAATACGGCGATTTGAGGGCTGATATTTGGTGTGTGCTGTCTCTATAGGTAGGCAAATATATTAAAGAAATCATAAAAAATGTTCAAGTTCCCTATATGCACTCTCGATGACTGTAATAAACAGTTTTGGTGACATCGTGTCGCCTTGCCGAACACCACGTTCACTTTCACGCTCTACTCTCCATCAAATTGCAAATCACACCTACTAAGAGTATGATCATTTTATAATAAAATGGTATGATGTAGTAAGTCTTTAAGACGAACTGTTGATTTGTTCTCTAAAATTGTCACATTATTTGATCTGCATTGTTTTTTACATTTTGAAATCTTCTCGTAGGCAGAAAAGATATCAGCATTTCTTTCTTGTTACCTATGTACATACTGAGATATTGCTGCTTAGTTAAATTGGCATGTTTTCCACATTTCTTAGTTGCTACAGTAGCAGCTCTTATGATTAGGTTGGGATTGTGATTTTTTTTTCGATAAATCTAAGGCATCTTTATTTTAGGATCTTAACGACTCATTACTAAAACTTAAAACTGGACGGCCTCCATTCAGTAATGTAATATCATTTGTAGATACCTTATTAACTATTTTGAATAAAGTATTTATTTTTCAGCCATGTACCAAATATTTTCTGAATTTTGATTTTATTTTTATGCACTTTTTATTAAACGACTTTTCCAGTGGTTTTCTACCAGCCCCTTTACAATGCTTGGAACTTAACCAGTTAGCGCGTAGCTCTATTCATGGCCTACAACACAACGTGTGTTTGGTAAAAATCAAATGGTTACAGCAAAACTTATTAATGTAACCAACTGGCCGGACAGGTGTTTTTTGTTTATTCAGGATATGCGCCTATTATGTCAAATAAGGAATCCGTAGCGCAGCCGCACCTAGCCGCAATTTTTTTGATAAAAGTAGAAAGGTAGAAAATATTAACACACAAATTATGGCTAAAGTCCAATTGTATATAGAGAAAACTTTTTTCTAAATATTTCCTGTACAACTTTGATATTATCTGGATTTACAAAGACAGTTTAAAATTTATAAGTTAACTATTTGTCTTAAAATACTCCACTTGCCTTTGGTAAAAAAAAAAACATTATTAATATGCATCGCAATTATTCACACTTTCTAAAAATACGGGAACAAGCTTAGTCGAAAATAATAAACAATTAAAAACCAATTATTTCAATGGCGAGGAAACAATATTTTCAAGCATACTTTGGTAATGAACCTTAGCTTCAAAAAATATATAACTCTCTCCAGGTCTTGATTAATTGCTGCAATCTGCTCCTGTCTGCGGTGATGAGTCTCAGTCGCTGGTACGGGTTTTTTCTGATCTAAAGTGGGAGACAAGCGTACTGTCATCTGCAAAACTGTAAACAGGATTATTCGTTTCAATCAGCAGGTCATTAATATAGATGAGAAACAGAGTTGGTGAAAGTATTGCGCCCTGAGGCACGCCCGCGTTGATGGTGAATGTGTCTGAGATGCGTCCATCAACCGCAACGTGCAGAGATCGCTTCTTAAGGAAACTGACAAGCCAGCTGCAGAGAGGAGCTGGCAGTCCGAAGGACGGCAGTTTGTTGAGCAGTCCGTCATGCCAAACTCTGTCGAATGCCTTTGAAATATCCAACGCAATCGCTCGAGACTCCCCGTAGTTCTCAATTGCCCTACTCCGTATATAAGTGACATAGGCCAAAATATCTCCTGTCGATCTCTCTTTGCGAAAGCCGTATTGATTATCGCTGATTATTCTGTTGTTCTCGAGGTACTTGAGTAGTTGCTGACTGACTACACGTTCCATGACTTTGGAGATTATTGGAAGCAAGGCAATTGGGCGATAGTTTGAGGGCGTGCTTTTCTTGCCCTTTTTTGGAACACTCGAGCGACTTTCCAAGAGGATGGGTATATCCCTTTTCCGTAAGACAGAGAAAAAAAGCCTGAAAAAAAACGAGTGTTAGTTCGTTGGCGCAGTTCTTTAGCACGATGGCAGGTATTCCGTCCGGTCCTGATGCCTTTTGCGTATCTAGTTCTTTAAGGATTTTGCGAATATCACGGTGATGAAACTTCTGCCATGGTAGTGTTGATGTTCGATATGGTGGGGAGAGTCTTCCCTTAGGGGACGTCTAAGGTAGAGTGTGATGAAAACATTTTGGCGAGCATGTTTGCTTTTTCCTTGGCTGTAGTCGCCGTTATGCCACGTTCGTCTGTCAAAGGTGGGAGAGACGTTTTTGTAAAGTTGTTACTTACTACCTTTGCTACCGACCAGAAATTCCTGGAACCACTGGGGCATTGCAAAAATTTATTTCTGATCCTTTGATTGTGTTGTCCTCAGTTTCGTCGATCACACGCTTGCACTCGTTTCTCGCTTCGACAAGATAATTGCTATTTTGAGGGGTCTGATTTTGCTGCCAGTACTTGTAGGCTTGCTGTTTCCTACCTACAGCTCTTTCGCATCTTCTGTCGAACCAGGACTTTCCTTTTGATGGTAACTTGATGGAATTTGGGATGTATGCTTCCATTCCTGAAGAGATTACTTGCGTGATCTCTTCGCAGCAGACTGACGGGTCGTCAGTGCCAAAGCAGACGTCGAGCCAAGGAAAATCTAGGTAGAACTCCCTTAGATCGTTCCAGTTTGCAGAATTGTAATGCCAGATTTTGCGAGGCAATGGTGGATCCTTCTGTATTAGTGGCAATTCACAAACCGTTGTAATAAGTTTGTGGTCGGAAGTACCTAATGGCGGACCAACTGTAACCGTGTACTGGTCAGGATTGGTGGTCAGAAGAAAATCCAGGAGGGCGGCGAATTCGCCCCTTTCTGAGATTCGAGTTGGTTCGTCTACAAGTTGAGTAAGCCCGCAGCTAATGGCAAATGCTTCAGCTTCTCTCCTTCGTTGTCGGTCTTGTTGTGATGTTTGAGCCAGTTGATGTTGTGGGCATTGAAGTCTGCCAGAACGATTATTTCTGAACTGAGGTAATCGACCTGTATTGAGTCAAAAGTGGTAGCTAGTGTCGAAAAATAGTTTTATAAATATCTGAAAATTTTAAATTTTTTGCTAAAATATTGAACACTTATACCAAAGTGCAACATGGTGCTATTTTTTTGTGAAACGAAAAGTACCGTAAACACATTTTCCATAGCCCTGTTCGTTTTTGAAATACAGGGCGATTTTGAAAATATGCAATTTTTGGCCACTCCTTGTAGCTACGTTGTGCTTTAGAGCTCTTTCACACGAGGATACTGTATGCGAAGTACGCGTATCCGAGATACAGAATCGCGGTTGAAAACTTGGACTCGTGCATCGAATTCACGCATTTGTTTAATCAGTACTAAAATAGTCGCAGTGCCGTGCATAGGTTCATCACTATAGGCGTAGTAAATATTACCTATGACGATTGAATTTATACTAAAAAATATCCTGCGTCTATGATATCTTCTCCGATGCAAAAGTATACATGTCTGAACACGACCATTTATCGTAATGATAATTTTGTATGCGGTATACGCATTCAGTGTCCGGCGGCTGAAATTCCGGGGGTACAGAAATTCGAAATCGCGATTCTGTATGCGTCGCTCGTGCCGTGTGAATAGGTCCATTTGAATGTATGTTTAACCTGTATTTCGGATACGCGTATCTCGCACACAGTATCCTCATGTGAAAGAGCTCTTAGCTTATTGAAAAAGTAAAAATGGCCGCGTATAGAGTTTTTTACGTAGAATCCAATAGCGTTCTTACATTTTTTCAATTACAATACTTTTTGCGATATGACGTACATATATTATTTTTAAATTGTCCTATAGGACACTCTGAATATTTTCTCATATCGTTCGTTCGGGCTCGTCATAAACTTTTCAAAAACATATAATTTGTTGTAGCTATTTGATGACACCATTAAATAACAACTTTTTTAAAATAAGTAAATTTTTTATAGTGAACTTTGGGGGATTGCTATTAAAAATGTTATTTTTTGTTATTTTATATAAAAAAGACTACATTTTTTTTTGCATTTGTATTTAAAAAATAATTGAAAGTCAAAGAACTGCCAACACACAAACTGGCAGTTTTTTATCATTTTTTAATTTTGTTTAATCTGTTGCGATAAATTCAAAAATAATTTTGGAATATGCATACATGGCAGCTAGGCCATGCAATTACTACTTGAAATTACAACTATATTTAAATTATTACGAATTGCATTAACATAATAGTTAAAACTTTGATTGCTTAACAAATTTAATTTAAATGAATAATAGTTATCGATTTAATTACTTGTCATATCCCGCCTACATGCGTATTACCTACTACATAAGATAGCAAAAACCTATAGACATATATATTTATAGACATTACTTTACCCAAATTATGTTGGGGTTTGGAACCTTCAGCAAAATGCACTACAACGGAGTTTTATCCACAGTACAGAATTTTGCACTCAACGCGCATTTCGCTAACCATGTTAGCATCATCAGGGGATCCATCTCCTGATGATGCTAACATGGTTAGCAAAACACGCGTCGAGTGCAAAAGTCTATTTCGGTATTGTAAATAAAACTCTGTTTTAGTTTACACAAATTGTTCGAGTTGGTTTCCATGATGCTCCACACATTATTCGCACATTTTTTGTACTCTTCGTAATGCATTTAAAAGGATAATTATAAAAAAATTAATTTCGGAGCGGGATACCTTTTCGGACCATGAATACCAATCCAGTAGACAAGAGCATTATTTTCCAAGTCCTTATTACTTAAGAGTTATTGTGTGAAAAAATATTGTTTACCGGACCAAAGGAACAATTTCGGTTAAAATATTTTCAAGTAATTGAGAATATCTATGTCCAGATAGGCTTCCTTCATAAGAAAAAATTATAGTAGACCCCAATATGAAGCAAGAAATCCTGAAACCAAATTTGCACTGTCGCTCCCTAGAAAGGAAAAGTAACATGCTCGTTTTCCTGCGACCAGAATCTTGTCTGCATAATATTCCATCGCTACTAATTGAACTGTAAAAATCGCAGTTCATGTTTATATTTTGTATATATGTACCAGTAACAAAATTCTAGAAGTTGCAAATTATGTGCCAATTTAAACTTAACACGGTTTGTAATAATATTTGTTTAGTATTTCTTGAACGCTGGATTTTGGTACTTCTACTGCTTCTTCAACTTTTCTGCATTAACTTACAGAGCTTTTCATCAATTTCCCGCTCATGTTTATTTTAAACTTTTGGTCGCAGTTTTAAAAACGAATTAAAATTGGCAAGATTAGTTTCAGTTCTTGTAAACTTGGGTTTGTTTGGGTTGTCGTCAAAACAGAATACGAAGTATTTTACAAAGTATTTTTCCAAACGAATGGAAAATGGCTATTCTTGTTCCGTTGCCTAAAGTGTCATCGCCTTAAGGTTTTAAAGATATTAGACCGATCAGCATTCTAGCAGTTATATCAAAAATATTAGAACGTCATATTTTTAATGAAATTTCAAACTTTGTTTATACTCCTAAAATAATTCCAGACTGTCAATCGGGCTTCCGAAAGTCATTTAGTACAATAACAAGTCTTCTTAGTATGATTAGTGATATCAGGGCTAAAAGTGATATTAAAGAAACAACATATTTAACCCTACTGGACTTTAGTAAAGCCTTCGATACCATGGATCATCAATTACCTTTAGCTAAATTGGATTACTTTGGATTTTCGGATAAAACTATTACTTTTTTTAAATCTTATCTTGAAGATCGTTATCATTGTGTCCGTGTCATAAATAACTCAGGTCAAGAATACTCAAATTTTTTGCCCTTAAGCACAGGTGTACCGCAAGGCTCTATATTGGGACCATAACTTTTTTGTATTTATGTGGCTGATATGGAAAATTGCTTAGAACATTCAAAATTGCAACAATACGCAGATGATTCTCAGGTGTATCTATCCTTTGACATGCCAGGCATGCTTAAAGCTCAAAATAAAATTAACAGTGACTTACAAAATTTGACCTTGTATGCTGAAAATCATAATTTGAAACTAAATGCTTTAAAATCGTGTGTAATGTTTGTAACAAATAATAAAAATCGATTAGATGAAATTAAGAATACCTTAAAAATCAATATAAAGGGCGAAGATGTACCGATTGTCACTGAAAAAAATAATTTGGGAGTGGTAATTGACTCAAATTTAAGTTTTACAACCCATGTTAATAATAAACTTAAGGCTGCTTACTCCCGATTAAGAGGTCTATATCAGTATAAAAATATTTTACCACCTAAAATAAAATATTGGTTGTGTGATGCACTCGTTCTGTCATTGCTCGATTACGGTGATATTGTATATGGCGACTCCTTAACAGTTTATTTATCTAACAAAATTCAAAAATTACAAAACAGCTGTATGTATTCTTTTAACATATCGTATAGAAATCACATAACTCCTTATTTAAATACAAATTCTATCTTAAATATGAACAATAGAAGAAAGGTGCACATGTACAATTTAATATACAAAATCATCAAAACTGGCCAACCTGCAAGTTTAAGAAATTTATTTTTCACTCGGGAACTTACATATAATACGCGAAATCCTTATTTACTTACAATCCCTATGCATAGAACATCGACATTTAAAAAGTCATTTGAATATGTAAGTGTCCGCATGTGGAATAATCTACCTACTCATCTAAAAGAAAGTTCACCTGCAAGTTTTTTATTAAATATAAAAAAATATGTCTTAAATGCGCAACTTACCGGAGTAGTATTGTAATGCTCTAAAGGGACCCACTTGTCATGGTATTGCTTAGCTGATTCCTGCCTTAAAAGTATTGAGATTTTTATTTTAATCCTTCAGAAATAGAAATAAGTTTCATTTCGTCTTACCGCTTCTGCCCCTTCTGTGGTTCTTGCCGGCCTTTGCTCTCTCTCTTGCGCTTCTGACCTCTCTACTCTCTAAACTATTGATTAATTTATGCATATTGCTCTATCTTTCATAGAATTGTTTTTCTTTTTAAATACAACCGGGTTGTACGGCACAGCGCTGAGTCGCAAGTGTATCGGTTTTAAAATCACAGTACACTCCGATTACCATATTAATATTGTTGTGATGAAACTTCAAAATCATGTACACTATTAATATTTAATAATGTATTATTTATTGGAATTATTGTATTTATTTCTTATAGTAATAAAACTGTTTGAATTTGAATTTGAATTTGAAGTATGAACACCAAATTAATTTTATTTCGTAATGAATGAAATTTGTTTTTCCTTTGTTCCTTTATATAATTAGTAGTATTCCCAAGTAGGCCGACACGGCAGCTAGCGACACTCTGTAATCAATCCTCTAACTATCAATTAAACGTAAATCGGCTTTTTCCCGAACTCTGACTTAAAATTATTTTTTTTAGTTATATCCATATTTCAATATTAATAAATTATACTTTTATGTCTAGTCACAATCGTGTGTCTAGTCATATTCATTTTTGTAATGGCTTATTATTTCTGCTTGACAATGTTATCTGACTTTAAACAGGTGTCCCCTAAAACGCCTATGGTGCGCTGCCGCCGGGACAAACTTGACGCAAGCGCGTCGTTGAGTCCGTACATGAATGAAATGTTTGACGCGCTTCGGTCGCCATCTTCATTATTTCCATTTATTACTTTATCCCCTCTTCACGTTAATATTTCTAATGTTGGCATGTAAAACATTTGGTAATTTATGAATGACCTGCTCTGTCTATTGTTTTTTATATGTATTTGATTTTGATTGGGTAGCATTATGTAATGTATACGCAGCACCTTTTTAACGATAACCACAATTCAGTCCAGTTCGGTCCTGCTCAAAAGATCCCATTTTGGGTTTTAATTTCCCAGCCAGTTCTCATAGTCTACATTTTTATAAAAGTGGGAATTCTCGTATCGTCGTATCCATTAATTCTGTAACATACAAGGCATATATGACGATACAAGAAGAACAGGCAGTTTTTAGGCCTGGTTTAATTATATTTTCTAAAGAAAAACCCGTTTAGGTGCTAAACAGAAGGCCCGACATTGTAAACCATGTCTTGCTCTGGAAATAAGAGATTAATTTTCTCGGTCTTTACTGTTGTATAATGTTACCTATTAGCAATTAAAATAATATGTTACATTGCGAGAGCTTATTGATTGTAGCAAGTTAATTAATTATTAGAGATAGTGAAAAATATTTATGTATAAACATTTAAATAATATGAAATAAAAGTACCTGCTTATATATTTAAGTATGATGTCTAGTCCTACTTCACATGCTTGTTGAGTATTATTAATTTCACTTGGCTATTTGTATTCACAGCCTTATACCTATATTTTAGGGTAACAAAGGTAAATGGCGCTCACCTAATTTTTGCAAATGGATGGTTCTACCGAAAGATGAAAATCTTATGTACACGTTTAAAAAATGATGTGAATAATGACAAATAAAACTGTTGATATTGAATTTACCCTTTAAAAACCAAGGATTATTTATAACTATTAAAACCGATGCATTGACACATCTTGTATACAGGGTGTTTTAAAGAACTTATATATTTTCACGTAAATTGAAAGTGAAGCCAAAATTAATAATATTTGAAAGTAGTTCTACATTTTGTATATTTTTTAGGTAACATGTATGCATGTAACACAACAAAAACATCATTTATTATACAATCATCCTTTATTATCCTTTATTATACAGGTTGTTTCAACAAACAAATTACTTCCATAGGAAAAATGATTTTAAACACGCGTATCATAAAACATTAAGCTATTTTTTATATGGGTAAAGTAAGTGGGATATAAAGGTTTACCAGTCGTTATCAAATTCAGAATCAGCTCCTTTATGGGAAACTGCTTCATTTTCATCCTCATCATCACTAGCCGCTACAGCGTGGGTGAATTCGTTGCAACAATGTTCGTTCTCGTGGCACATACAAAACATTATGCAAGGCAATCTAGCACTTTTACAACCACATTTTTCTGTGCTACACGGATTGGTACTTGAACAGGAGTATCGAATCAGTTGTAATATGTCAGAAGGTGCCACCTCGACCTTTTCGGCTAAGGTGCCTGGTAACAAACGCTTACCGTTGGCATCTTTGAAATATCCATAGTCCGTTGGTTGTAGGTTTGGAGGATTTGGTTTTAAAGCATTTTGCCATATACAAGTCTGTAGGTGCGCCCGTTTTACATTTTCAATGAATGCATCCTTTGTTGGCGGAAGCGTGCGTAAAAGGGGCAATGCAGTTCTTTCCGCCCACAGTCGTACACAGCCTCGGATGTGGAATCACATGATGCTTTTCCATAACATGCTGTTCTAAATTTAGCAACCTGACTTGCGATGTCATCAATTTTTTTGTTTTCTTGGCCCATGTAAGACAAAGAGTATAATTTTTTAGAGTTTTAATAACTTTGGCTTTTCCTATTCCATAATACATTGCAGTGATGTCAGAACCGCTAATTGCATGAGCTGCCAAAACATCTGGTATTATGTCCTGATGAGCTAAGAGCGACGCCTTTATATCTATTATCACACGGCCAGCAACTACTGACTCCATAAAAACGTGATTGAAAATTTGGGTTAAATTACAGAAATACAATAGTAACAAAAAAACATCTGCATCGTCTGACATAACTATTATTTCAGCTTGTTTATTAGCTTTGGCTACACTAATTGCTTGTTGTACAATTATTGTACGTCGTACGTATCGTGCGTCGTCTCTAGGTCCTTTCGTCGAGATACTTTAGCATTACCTATACAGTTCGTAAGTTTCACCTTCTTCACCAGTTATAACCAATTTATGCTGAACATTATGTTTTATAATGTTTATAATGTTAAATTTGTGACAAATAAGATTTATCAGTTGTCTCTTGTTGTTGGCTTCAGTTAGGGTAGAAGCGTTAAATTAGATAACTGATAACTGTTGCTTGCGGTTTTACCTCTTTCAGAGCGAGTGCAGTCTTTGGTACTGTATTCTGCATAACCGTCAAATACAAGGTGGACATTCCCGCGTTTAAAATGCCTTCCAACAACGCTTTTAATTTCATTAATATAGTCCTATACAGGGTGGCTCGAATTCGTGTCTATGTATGGGGAACTCGAAAACCGTAAGAGATACAGTGTCGGTCAAATTAAGGCAAAATTGCGCACTTAGGTGCCTAACAATATGCCGTTTAGAAAGTTTTAAAATTCCGACTATTTACGGAGATATCCGGAAAAAACCGAAATTTTGAAAAATCGTTTTATTTTTTTCCTGGGCTTATTTAAAAACGGATTTCAAATCTAATTACACTTTTACATTGCCACTTTTTCCGCTCTATCCAATGATGATATCCAGTTTGAAATCCGACGTTTCGTCTTCAAGGGATCATCATACACTTTCTTTTTTTAAATACGAACTTTAATTTTTTTATCGTTTTTCAGATGGTATTGGCGTTATTAATATGAGTATGTGTTTTTATTTTTTTTAATTTTTTTTTTAATGTTTATTATTTTTTTATTTTTTTTATTTTATAAATTTTGCTTTGGCGTGATTTTATATAATTTAATTTAATATTCTCGTAAGAAATAATTTTACTATTTTCTATTTTTAATACGCTCCAATTTTCCACTTAATATAAAAAACAAAATAAAATATTTTTATAGAATATAAATATTTCAAAAGTACCTACCTACCTTAAAATGTTTAAAATTACGCCAGAGCAAAATATATAATTTAAGAAATAATAATAAAAATAAAGAAAAAATAAAAACACATAATCATATTAATAAAGCCAATACCATCTGAAAAACGATAAAAAAAAATTAAAGTTCGTATTTAAAAAAAGAAAGTTAATGATGATCCCTTGAATACGAAACGTCGGATTTCAAACTGGATACCATCATTGGATAGAGCGGAAAAAGTGGCAATGCAAAAGTGCAATTCA
>MU187596.1:44837-72284 GCA_016904865.1 Pissodes strobi | reverse complement strand
GTGGGGGGGGGGGGGCTAGCGTTAACCTAGCCCCCCCGCATAAATTAGAGAATATCCTTATTACTATGAGTGTGCTAGCTCTAAAACAAATTGTGCTAGGTTGTGCTAGATCTCAAGGTCCTCTGCTAGCGTTTTGAAGAAAAAAATCAATGCGGGGGGGGGGGGGGGTTAACGGACATAAGCTGGAAATATATATTACTGCAAATGTAATAAGCGTGACTCACGTCAAGAATACAGGCGGCGTCACCCAGAGGTAACTAATACTCCTAGTGCCAACAATTTTCGAAACATTTTTAATCAATGATCGGCCCGAAAAACTTTACAAAGGAAGACAAGATGCCATGAAATACTTGAAGATAAAGAACTTGCTGTTCTTTTGTATTTTGAAGGTGATTTACACAATGAAATTTTTATTTTCAGAGAATCCCCAAAATTCTATAAGAAACTGCTCAAGGTATCTAGGACTAGGATAATCGGATGGAAGAATCTTTAGGATATTAAAAAAGTTTAAATTTCATGAATAACTACACAAAGAGCAGAAGTTATCTGATGAACAAGGGCAAAGGCGATCAGAACGTAGCAGATTTATTTAATAATATTACTTGGACAGATGAAAGTTCTTTCAATACAGTATCGGTTCCAAATCCCAAAAATACACATTTTAGGGCATCACAGAATCCTTTTTTAACTATTAAAATTATGCGATCTGGACGGGTATCGTTAAATGTTTGTTGGACTTGGATTGGTCGTGGTGGAGTAATCGGATGGCCACCTAACAGTCCGTACCTAACCCCGTTAGATACATTTCTGTGGGGATATTTGAAAGATAAAATAAGTTCAATGCGGCTGAATGATATTGAACAAATGGAAGTTCATATACAAAATGAAATTAGTTTTTTAAATAATGAAAGACCCGATTTTATTGCACATGCCATAGAGCCATTGAAAGCTGTCTACCGCTTGTGCATTCAAATGGGCGGGGGACACTTTGAGCACCTGTTAAAATAACTTTGCAATAAATTATTATATTGTGCTGTTTATTGATTGAAATTTTTTCGAAAAGTATTGACACTAGAAATATTATACTATTACCTTTGGATGACGCCGTCTATGTTCTTGACGTGCGTCACGTTTATACCATCATTCATAGGAAATCAACTGACATTATCATCCGCTTGTCACAGAGACAATAATAACCATGACAAATAATTAAAATAGGTTACTAAATTGTTAGTTATTAAAAAACGCAGATTTATAAAATTCAATATAATTCCATAACGGCTGAAAATAACCCTTATATATTTGAAATCAGAAAATAATTCTGTATCAAACGGTGAAAAGAAAAACCAGGTATTCCATTTAAAAAAAAATCATAATTAATAAAAAATATATGACTTCTGATGCTCGATTGTTTTTTCTAATTTCATTCTGTGATGGTTCAGGAAAAATACTAAAAGTTCCCTAATTTAAACTTCTTTCTAAACCCAATATTAACGGAGATATCCATTGGTCAAAATATAGCGGATCACCCTGTACATGTCACCCACGTACAATTTTTTTTTTAAATTACATAAAACCACAATTTTTCCCAAAAAATCCCCTATTTTCGAATTATTTCGGTACAGCAAACTTGTGCGTTTTTTTAGACCAGAAATTCGAACTCCGCACCCCGAAATACCCCGCTAGAGTACCCACATCAAAATTTATTTTTTTCAAAAATTATTTTATTTCGCTTTCATTATAGAAACGGTCAGAGGGGTCCACGTACATATCACCCACGTACAATCAAAAAATTTTAAATCACATACAGGGTGTTTAAAATAAAAATTTCCCCAAAAAATCTCCTATTTCCGAAATATTTCTAAACAGAAAACTCGTGCGATTTTTCAGACCAAAAATTCGACTGCGCGCCCTCAAATACGCCTCTCTAAAGTGCCCACTTCAAAATTATTCTTTTTAGAAAAATATTTTTGAAATTTTTTTCCCTGTTTTTATTACCGAAACGATTTGAAGGATCCATTTACATATCACCAACGTATAAATAAAATTTTCAAAATCATACATAAGGTGGTAAAACAATAACATTTTTAAAAAATTAAAACAATATTTCGGTACAGAAAACTCGTACGACCCTTTTCCATGCGAAAATCGAACTCAACGCACCCAAAACCCCCCCGCCATAAGATATTCGAAATGAAAAAGATCATCCCCCTACGAAATTCCCTATTTCGTGCCGAAATCTAAAGAAAAATGTTAGATTTTCAGACAAAAATTACATTTTATTGAATATCTGCCTTATTTGAACTCCTATCGAAAAACTTTATATGAGCTTTTCGATCGACCTTGAGACGGCGCAGACACTGGCGTAAACCCATTTGAGATATCTCTTTTCGTTACTACACAAATGAAGAAAATAAAAAAATCACATCGATTTGGAAAAAAAACGAAACATCGTACAATCATACTGGGTACGGCACATTATAGTACCCTACGAGACCCATCTTTTTCCCATTTAAAGCTTACCTCTAACCTTGCCGATTCAATGAAAATCTCCATTTTTTTAAGGTGTATTGTATACTCACCCGTGATTTTTTCCGAAATATATTTTGAAAAAAAAAATATCCGTTTTTATTACGGAAACAATTAAGGGGCTCCATTCCATTTACATGTTATTAACAAAAATAAAATTTTCAAAAGCATATACAGGGTGGTAAAAAATATAATTCGACTTCAAGTTTTTGTAGTGTAGTCACAGAGTCGCTTCCTTTCGAGCCACTTCATGGTTTGCGCAATTTACAAATATGGTGTCCAACTGTCATCGGCCCTGCCGGAATCGGTCTCGTCAACATCAAAGGTGCCGACGCTTTATGTCGCTACTCGTTGGTTTGTTATACTCGGATTCAAACAACGGTTATATACAGTGTTGCCACAAGCACTTTTTTTTTAGGTAGATTCACATAAACCAGCGGGGTGGATATGGGTCGGTGAGGGGTAGATCAAATAAAAGCTAGTATTTATCATTTAGGATTCGGAAATTTTACTAACGTCTAACCGCTGACGGTAACTGACTATCCATATGGTATTATTTATGGCTTTGCATGGCCCTCCGCTCGCTTCGCTCGGTACGGGGCTCAATCAACAACAACTAACCAAGTGCTTACCGAAACTAACCCAAAATTAGGAAGTATTGTTTTTATTAATTTACCTTTTCTTCCTAATTTTGAGTTAGTTTGGGTTTGTTTTGCACTTGGTGCAAATCGAGGTGCAAATTTTGCGTTAGCCTAAGCATAAATCTAAACATTCCCAAGGAACTCACTAATCACTTGACAGTTTGACGCTGGACAGAATATATTCACAGAAAAACAATTAACAAAAAAAAACGGTAACTTTTTGTTGAAGTGACAGGCCGATTTTGTCGTTTTACGGTTTTTTCCTCAAAAACACACGTGGAAACACATAAATTGGGTGTTTTTACTTAATTTTTAGTAATTTTTTTATAGGCGGAAACCTAATAGTAATCAACTGTCTCCTGGGACAGTGGAGTAAATAGGGGTGCTGGGTGGGGTAAAAAAGGTGTACAAAAATGAAAAATATTCGGTTTGCATAGGCAAATTTTGCTAAAAATATGTGCTATTTTTATAAACATTCCAGTGGCTTAACAAGGATAGGGAAAAAGAGCTCCACTTTCCTGTTGCAGTTAATTATTTTTTTTATAGTTCTACTAATATTTCACTTCGCGCATGGCCCTACGCTCGTTCCGGGGGCGCAACTGAACAAAACTAAACCACACTAACTCAAGACATGCACAAAGAGATTTTCTGGTGTGTATTGCCTATATTCTAGTGTTTTTGCTTTTTTTCGGCTCAAATGTGATGGATCCTCCGACTTCAAATATCTATATGTTTTTTTTTTCATTTTGAGCATTCCTTCGGTTAGTTTTGTTTCGTTGCAACTGCAACGAGACAGTGGAGCCCTCTTTCCTTAATCTTGTTACGCCACTGGAGTATATATAAAAATAGCACATTTTTAACTAAATTCATCTTTGCAAACCGAATATTTTCTTTACCTACAACTTTTTACCCCACCCAGCACCTCAATTCGCTCCACTGTCTTGCAAAACATTTGATTACTATTAAGTTTCCGCCTAAATAAAAAACGCCAAAAATTACGTAAAAATATTCAATTTGTGTGTTCATACAAGAATTCTTGGGTGACCGTTCAATGTTACCAAATCAAATATCGATCAATAATATCGTTAAATTAACCGACACGCGTTTTCTAGCGACATCTATTAGTAGAATGCCTTATTAAGTTATTATGGCAGCTAAAAAATGCCGAAAACTATAAAGCTTCGTCTGGGCTTCTTTAAAGACATGTCTAGATTCTTGATTATTTCACTTTTTTAAAACTATTGAATATATTTTTTTTGTATACCTAATTAACTTTTTTTATAACTGATATTTTGGGAGCGGGGTAGATATGTTCGAGGGGAGCGAGGGAGCGAAATTGTATTAAAAAGGGGTAGATCTGCCCCGAACGGGGTAGCAGTGGCAACACTGGTTATATAAAGACACAAGCGGATGGCCACAGAAATCATTCGTCCAATCAGCTCGCTCGATGATTCAAGTTTGATTCCTATATTCATTTTTCTCATACATTATTTAGGTGATTACCAGTTTCATTGATTTGGATTGTTAAGAATAGAAAATGGAATTTCTCTGTTAATGAAGGGCCGAGACCGAGACACTCTACGATAAATAATTCAAGCTCAAGTGAATAATTAGTTTTGGTTAAGAAGTCATAGTGTACGTATACCGGGCTAGATGGCGCTACTGAAATCACAGTCGACTTGTGTTAATTTCAAATTTCAAGACGATTTACTAATTATTCGTGTTATCGGTTATGAGAGTTTACCTCTATATAGTCTAAGGTTTCCTTTATTGACCCTTCTAAGAGGAGTTTCGAGTTTGAGATTAATTTGAAGAAACTAGAGAGCGATAATAAGCAGACTAGCAAGCTAGAAGTGTATTTGACTTCAGGCACAAACAATATAGCTAAGCTACGCAAATTGTTTGTGCTTCAGATAATGAAAAGTAGAGCAGAAAAAGACAACGAAAAACTTCGAGCACAAATAAGTGACATGGACAAGAGACATGGGGAACTCACAGATGAAAAGTTAGCCTTGACCCAGGCATTAATCGACTCCAAACGGGCAATACACAACACAGATCAAGACGCCAACATGGAAAAATGCACTGAGTGTAAAAAAGCTCATGCACTTAAATGCAAAAGAATGGCCTTGAAGAAGGAAGAAACGCTGGATAACTTCCGTAATATCACTGAAGAAGACTGGGTTCAAGGGATTTTCAACAGGATTCCACAGAAACAAGGGCAAATTTGGGAAGCAGGCACAGGGTGGGACATACTACTCCCATGCAATACAAGAATTGACTCTAGTGACACTTCAATAAAGAGGGCATTGGATAAATGGGGGGGTATCGAAGGAATCCACAAACAAAACAAAAATCAAGGCGAATGGCACTAATGACATATACACTGGGCTTTCCAGACAAAGACGGGAACATAGTGAACACCCAGAGGTGGATTTACTACCCGATTATCACAGATAAAGATGCCATTGAGGAAGCTACAGACGAAATCATTTTTGAGGCGATTAAAGCGACCAAAACTCGCATGCTGATGTGCAATAGAACGAGGCTCGCTGTACCTGAGATAGAAGGAGTGGTTGGTGCTGTTATCAACAGAATAATCGAATATCTGTTTTCAGACACAAATATACATGTTGTACAGGTTAGCAAAAACAAAGACAGGCACATCGGACAGAGGTCCAGCGCTACAGGAACAGGCTCTGATATAAAACCAAGAAGACCCAGGGGAGATGCTCTGACAATCAAGATGGGCGAAATGAAATATGCAGACATACTTAAAACGGTCAAGCAGTCTATAAACCCTAGCGAGATTGGAGTAGAGGTGAAAACAACCAAGGAAACGAGAAGTGGCGAACTCTTAGTGACATTTCAAAAAGGCCTAGACAAAGCTGAAGCACTAAACAGAGAAATAAGTGGAAAATTCCCAAATGCGATTGTATCCCTTCGCATTGACAAGAAAGTACTACACATCAGGGACATGGACAGCGTGACAACAGAAGCAGATAGCAAGGCGATCGGAGTTAAGGACGATAGCTTTGAAGTAAGAGCACTTAGGCCCACCGTCAGGAGTAGACAAAATGCCACGATAGTAATAAATTCAATCAACGCCAACAAGTTACTACAAATAGGGAAAATAAAGGTCGGATGGATGAACTGCAGAATCCAGGAACGGAGAAATGACCCCAGGTGCTACAGGTGTTGGGAAACTGGCCACACAAAAGCCCAGTGCAATGGCCAAGATATGGAAAACAACTGCCTGAAATGCAGCAAAACGGAACATAAAGCGGCAAACTGTCCTAACAAAGCATACTGTGTCCGCTGTAAAAATGAAGGGCACCAAACAGGAAACTCAATATGTCCAAAAGTTCTCCAAGATAAGGGCAAAAGTAGAACTAGTAGCAATACTAACCAATAATGCGCGTTCTGCAAATAAACATCAACCGTAGCAGGCCAGCCAATGACATGGCCCTTGTCACAGCAAAGGAATTGAATGCTGGAATACTACTGCTACGCGAGTCAAACGTAAACGCTATCAAGAACAGGAAGGACTGGCTTTTCGACGAGGAGGTTAACACGGCCATCAAAGTGTTGGACCCAAAATGTGTTATCAAAGCACAAGGAAAAGGACCAGGTTTCACATATGTCACCACCAAGGACTTCACCATCTATAGCTGTTACGCCTCTCCCAACAGAGACATCACAGAGCTCGAGGACACACTTGATGCAATCGGCCGCCGACTGAGAAACAATAAGGAAAGGGCAGTCATTACTGGAGACTTCAACGCCAAGTCCCCCCAGTGGGAAATGCACGTAACAGACAATAGAGGAACAGTTATGACTGAGTGGATTGCTGCACACGACATGACAGTTATGAACCAAGGAGGCAAAGCAACGTTCCACAGGCAGAACTACTCATCCACGCTAGATCTGACACTAACTTCGCCGGGTACTGAAAACTCCATTTCAGATTGGGAAGTTAGCGAAAAGGAAAGCCTTAGTGACCACTGCTACATAACATTTAAAATCAACCGCACGACACAACCTCCAAAAGGAAACGACACAAAACAAGGATGGAACACCAGGAAACTAGATAAAGTTAAATTAGACATGGCTATAAGGAAAATTCCTGACAGTGTTCAAAATCTGCGTCATCAAGATTTCTCAAAAATGTTGCAAGAAATATGTGAGAGAATAATGCCTAGAAAGAAGAAAACCAGACGAGGGCAACCCGCGTACTGGTGGAATGACGATATAGCCAAGATCCGAAAAGCATGCATCCAAACAAGAAGACAATACCTCAGAGAATCAAAGAAAACCCAGGGACAACCAAACCAGCAGCTGTGGGAAGCATACAGGGAAGCAAAAAAGCTATTGCGGGACAAGATAAAATTTGCCAAGAAGGCATGTTGGAGATCACTATGTGACAAAATAGATCGCGACATATGGGGGGATGGTTATAAAATTATAATGAAGAGTCTACTGGGATTCCCGGCAAGACCACAGATGTCCATGGAGATGATGGAGAATGTTGCCAACCATCTCTTTCCGGAACACGAACCTGTGTTATTCAACTGTGGGAATGGACCTACCACATTTGCAACATTCAGTACAGAAGAACTAAACACAGCATGTGCTAAGCTAAAAAGTAAAAAACTCCTGGACCCGGTGAAGTCCCCCCAGAAATAATTAAACGGGTAGCACAGATTAAACCTGAATACGTGCTGGCCGCATACAATGAACTGGTACTGAGAGGCATATTTCCCCCTGAATAGAAAAGAGCAACTTTGCTCCTGCTAAAAAAGGGAGACAAACCAGTGCAAAACCCGAGCTCCTATAGACCTATCTGCCTTCTTGACATCGAGGGCAAACTCTTCGAACATCTGATTTTGGCCAGACTAAATAGCGAACTCGACCGCACAGGAGGTTTGTCAAACATGCAGTTTGGGTTCAGAAAGAAACGACAGACAGTGGATGCCATTCTGGAAGTTACCAAAGCCGCAGCGGATGCAGCGAACTATACTCCTGCACATAAACGCTTCTGCGTTGTCATAACTTTAGATGTTAAGAACGCATTCAATAGCGCTTCCTGGCAAATTATCTTAGAAGACCTGAGACAGAGAAGAATAGACGAGGGACTGGTCAATTTAATCAAGTCCTATCTCTCCGATAGAGAAATAATCATGGAGGCCGACGGTAAAGCAAAACGCAAAAGGATCAGTAGTGGTGTCCCGCAGGGCTCTGTTTTGGACCCAACGTTGTGGAACACCATGTACGACAGCCTACTGAGGATCAGCCTGCACAGGGGAGTAAAGCTTGTTGGCTTTGCGGACGATGTCGCCATGGTGGCAACGGCTAACACGGAGGACATGCTCATGTCCATAGCGAACACAGCGCTCATTAGGGTGGATAACTGGCTGAAGAGCAGGCGCCTGCACTTGGCAGCGGATAAAACCCAGGCAGTATTACTGACAACAAAGAGGAAGGTCCTACCGATTAGCTTTAGCCTCCAGGGAACTGAGATCGGACTGAGTAAATCGGTCAAGTATCTGGGAGTGTGGCTGGATACCAGGCTCTCCTTTTTCGACCACATAAACCAGACTATCCAGAAGGTCGAAAGGACCACGACAGCTCTTATGAGCCTCATGCCCAGGGCGTCCAAACGGAAGATCATCGCTGGTATAATCCACTCGCAAATTCTGTACGCCGCGCCAGTCTGGCACGAGGCTGTAAACAACACGAAACTGTTGCAAAGGCTCAATAGAGTCCAGAGACTTCTGTGCATCAGGATCTGCAGTGGTTACCGCACTGTATCTCTTGCGGCAGCGGAAGTGATATCCGGAACTTCTCCAATAAAGCTTCTGGTCATGGAAAGGAAGCAGAGGTACGAAGGGGTACCCAAAAATGACGCTAGAACATCTCTTCTCGCCTGATGGCAAGAAGAATTCGCGTCAAATACCTATGGAAGATGGACATACAAATTAATCCCCAACATTAGGATATGGCTAGACAAAAATCAGGGCGAGGTTGACTACTACCTATCCCAGGCGCTTTCGGGTCACGGATGCTTTCGTAAATACCTGTACAAAAGATGTCGAGCCGAATCAGATGAGTGCACATACTGCAGACTGGCCGATGATGCTGAACATACACTGTTTGTGTGCCCATGGTGGAACGATACAAGAGAACAGTTTGCTAGAATTATGGGTCGCAATTTCAACGAAGAAAATATGATACAGAGCCTCCTGTCCTCGAAGGAGGGT
Organism: Pissodes strobi; assembly: GCA_016904865.1. Classification (NCBI taxonomy): domain Eukaryota; kingdom Metazoa; phylum Arthropoda; class Insecta; order Coleoptera; family Curculionidae; genus Pissodes; species Pissodes strobi. Next base: position 62,854 of record MU187596.1, on the reverse strand, counting down.
TGGCAACAAACCTATACCGCTATACGAATAATAATCGAGACGAAAGAGCGAGAGGAAAGGGAAGATAGATAAGAAGAAACATAACTAAACTCAAATAAGGGAGGAAGAGGCCGCCGTCGCAGTGAAGAAATGCTAACGCGGATACCGCTATGACGTGCGTGAAAGAGGGGGAAGGGTTTAGTCGGTCGGTGCTTTCTGGATTGGAACACTAACCCGACACACCCCGGGCACATAAGATCGCTTTGTGCCAAGCCCGGAAGTCTGATAATGAGCAGATTCCTAATCCCCTCAATATATAAAAAAAAGGTAATGAAAAGTAGTTTATGTCCTGCTTAGCCTTTTAAGATCCTTTACACAGATAGAGCACTATGTAAAAAATCGACCTCTCCTATGGGTTGATCCATCTCGTATTACAATATGTCTTCGTGATGCAATCAATTTGTCGCAAGATCAAGAGCTCTCATGGTCGAGAGGTTAAGATGGCTGGGTCTCACCTAGACGGCCCGGGTTCGAACCGCCTTACTTTTTTTTAATTATTTTTTTAAGATTATGTTTCTAAACAGTGTTTTTTCTTGATTTTGGGTTTGTTTTGGGTTAGCGCCTGGTTAGATTCCTATTTTTGAGCCCCCGTAGCGAGCGAAGCGAGCGGAGGGCCATAGTGATCGACCAATGGGAGATTTTTACATAGTGCTCTATTTGTGTAAAGGATCTTATGAGGCTCCTGCTTAATAGGTACATTATATGCGTTTTAAGATCCTTTACAGGCGTAGCCGACTATATCAAAATCGGCCTCTCCTATTGGTCGATCCGCATGACCCTCCGCTCGCTTCGCTCGCTACGGGGACTCAAGAAAAGGAAACTAACCAGGTGCTAACCCAATCTAACCCAAGACATACCCAAAATCAAGAAAAAAAGCTGTTTAGAAACATAATGTTTAAAAAAATATAAAAAAAGCAACGGGATTCGAACCCGTGTTTTCCAGGTGAGACCCAACGATCTAAACCTCTACACCACGAGAGCTCTTGCGAGAAATTTGAGAAATATTTAATGAAGACATATTGTAATACGAGATGGATCGACCAATAGGAGAGGCCGATTTTGATATAGTCGGCTACGCCTGTAAAGGATCTTTAAACGCTCATTATATCATTGTCTTTATAAGAAATATAAACAAAGATTATATGTATAAAGATGTATTCACCATTCTGTCATGAATTTTGCCAACACGTCATGCATGAAGGCATTTTATAATATTTTATTATAAAATGATGAAGGCTAGCTATATCCGTAAACAGTACTAAATTAAAATTTTTCGATTAACTTGATATATTGATGTCCTCTTCAGTGTTTTTATTAAATACGCTGTATTTATATAGGAATATCACTAGCGCCCTCAATCCAGTCTTTCGGCAACTATTGGCAAGTAAGTGGGTGGCCACAGAAATCATTCGTCCAATCAGATCGCTCGATGATATTAACACAAACCCTGTACGAGTAGACCTTTTTTACAAACAGGTACAGGGGTTTTGAAATAAGAACCGAAATATAATTAAGCCAATACAGGATGTTAATCCAATTTTAAAACAAAAGCTTTGTATGAACATTAACGGCTTTGTTTGTAACATACAGAATGTTCAAAAATATATGATTTTTAAATAAATTCTTCTTCTTAAGGTGCCGTCTTCCTATTAAAGGTTGGCTACATCTCCGGGAAATCGTTCTCTGTCCTGTGCTATTCTTAGCAGTGACTCTGAATTTAGACCAGTTCACTCTCTCACATTTCTCAGCCCCGTCTTCTTCTACCTTCAACTTTGCCCTCCATTAGAAGTGTTAGAAACTCGTATCTTCTGCCTCTGTAAATGTGCCCCAGGTAACTTCTCTTCCAGGTCTTTTGACAATTCCAAGAATTTCTCTGTTTACATTCATTCTTCTTAGGACCGTTTCATTGGTAATGTGCTCAGTCCACGATATTCTGAGCATTCTCTACGCATTAACAACATTTCAAAGGCTTCCAAGCGTCGCAACGAGCGGATTCCCAGCGTCCAAGCGTCTATTCGTTTGTTGTAAATTGGCGTTTTTGGAAATCACCATAGTTTTTGTTTTTTCTTGTTGTTTATCCTAAGGCCAAATGTATCTCCCTCTCTTGTAATTGCATGAATAAGATTTTGAAGTCCTTCTTGGCTATTAGCTAGTATAACAGTATCGTCCGCATATCTTATATTATTCACAAGCCTCCCGTTAACTTTTATACCTTCTTGGATGTTTTCTAGTGCGTTCTGAAATATCTTCTATGAGTGCATGTTGAAAAGAGTTGGAGAGAGTATGCAACCCTGCCTTACACGTCTTTTGATGAGTACGCTGTTCGTATAAACTTATCTTCTATTCTCATGGCTGCTGTTTGCTACCAGTACAAATTTTTAATTAAATTGATGTCACATTTGTCCACTCCCCGTTCATAAAGCAGATTTACCAGCTCTGTATGCTTTACTCGGTCGATGGCTTTTTCCTAGTCTGTAAAACATAGCTGAACCTCCTGTAATTGGTCTCTATATTTTTGAAGCAATACATTGCGCCCAAACAGCGCCTCTCTAGTTCCATGACCCAAACGGAAACCAAATTGTTCTTCTCCTACATATTTATCGCATTTTGTGTATATTCGCTGGTGTACGATTTTTAAAGCTATCTTCAGAACATGGCTCATCAAGCTGATCAAGCGATATTGTGAATACGCGTTGCGGAAGTATCGGAATAAATATAGATTGGGGGTAAAATTCCTGAGCAATATATCTTATTTAAATAGTTTGTTAATCTTTTGAGGCTTTCATCATCTAGCTGTTTTAGCATTTCAGCATAGATGTTGTCCTCACCCGGAGCTTTACGTAGTTTTGACAATTTTATTGCGTGCTTTACCTCTGTCATAAGAATTACCTTTGGTTGGTCTTCTTGGCTTATCTCCCTTGGTTTTGGTTCGGCTCTGTTATCATCATAGAGTTCCTGTATATAGTGCGTCCATTTCTTCTGGATTTATAGTTTGTTTGTTATTATATGTGACTAAGATACCCTTGTTGGTGAATTTTGGTTTTCATTCCAGTTATTTCTTTAATTTATTTGTGCATGTTAAAGTGATCATGTTTTTGTTGTAGTTCTTCGAGCTCTTGGCAGCGTTCCTGCATCCATCTTTCCCTTGCTTTTTTTATGAGTTTTGTAATCTTTTTGTGGATTTCTTTATATTTATTGTTGTCTTTGTGCTTGTATTCTCTTCTTTTATCCATCAATGCCAAGGTTTCTTCCGTCATCCATTTCTGTCTTCCTTTCTGCTCCTGAGTTCCCAGTTCATTTTCTTGCCCTTCACGTATTACATTTTTAAATGCCTGCCAATGGTTCTCTATTGTTTCCAGTTGTATAATTTTCTTAAATTTATTATTCAGTACCTGTGTTATTTTTTCTTTTGTTTCTGGTTTTTTTAGTTTTTCAAAGCTAGGTCTTATCTGTTTTCTTTTCTGAACTTTCTTCAGGCTAACCTCAATTTTTTCAACTACAGGGTTATGTTTGGAGCCGATGTCTGATCCAGAATAAGTTCTTACACCGTTTATTCCATTTCTATAACTAGAAGAGAACTATATAGGTAGTACGCAACTCCTTTTTTTCACAAATCACAATACATCACCACAAATTGTTTTAAAAATTACAAAAAGAAACGAAGAACATTGCTTATAACGGCTGATATTTCTGTGATTGGTTGCAACGCGTGTATAATCAATTATTATTCAATGAACGTGAGTAAAGGACAATCAGCTATAATAGTAGTACGCCACTATTATAAAAAAATACATACTTATAGCCCGAAGGGTCGTATTGGTATACTTTCCCCGGCTAATCTCCACATCAGCCGAATTTGAATCAAATTAATTAATTAGTTTAGCGCCTAATTTTATTCAAATTTATGAAGATGAGGACCGACGCCGACGAGCCGGTCTCGTTTCGCGACCCACTTCGTACCGAAATTCTTAATGGTACTTGATGCATCCATCGGCTCGGCCAGTGGCGTAGCGTAGGACACGAATTAAATAAAGAAGCATCGTATTATCAAAATCTAGCAAAGTTGTTCGACAGTGTTGCCAGACTAATCGCCAACGAAAAATAGGTATTATTACCTATTACCCATGATACTTAAGGAAACGAAGTTGATGTTAAAATGTTGTTATTTAAAATTTTTCATAGTTTATCATCAACTTCCGGTTGATCCGAAAGTACATATTTCCCCATCAGCACTTTCCAGACGTGGGCTTCCGGTTAAGCTGAGGGCATTTTTGCAAGTTGCGCCCCTGGTGTGAGGTTAAATTATAATCTATACATTTTATGGCATTAGAACCATTTAATATTAATAGGGAAGATAGAAAATTGAAGGATTTTTTACTAAAACGAATCTCGACCTTGTAAAAATGCATGAATAATATATTATAGACGATTTTTGACATATCGGGTATGGACTAAAATAAAACATTAAAATTGAAGCGCTCTATAAATACTAATTAGATATGCGTTACGTAAACGGAGCTTATCAGATGTATACATGGAAAAATTATATATAAATAAATATGAAGGATGAATACCAAAGATGTCGAGGGCCAACACCACAAATGTATTTTGATAAACCATTAGGTTGCGTGCATAGTAATATTTTCGGACCCCAAAAAAACTAAAGCTGTCTTTACAAGTCGACGTAACGCCGCCGTAATAAAGCAGAAAAACGGAACCACTATTACATGTATAATCGTAGTAATGCTGTATGAAAATATTTCTATAAAATTTTCAATAATATTTTTGTGTGTGTAATGATGGATTTGATTATTCGTAACAAGGTTGCCACATGTTTAGATTAATAAATTCTTATAACGTTATACTTCCGAGGACGTGATATTAAAATTAATTTCCTTATTTTGCGCATCAAGAAAAACTGTTGTTGATTTTTTATTGAAGATTCCAGTGCCAGGATTTTTATATTATTTAATGCGAAATTTCGGCTAATTTATCGCACAATTTATCAAATTTCAATGTCCTGCAAGTTCATCGTCACTTGAAATTACTCTCACTATTTTATAGTAAATATACACTCGCGAAAACAAATTAGGGACATTGAAGATGCATACCCAAGCTGAAACATTAGGGCGTTGAAAATTTGCTTTAGTTCTTGTCGCAAATGCATATTACACGTGTTGTCAAAATAATAAAATTATCCTTTACAGGGTGTTTCGAAAAGGGCGGCAAAAATTTAATAATTAGTGAAGGCTCATATTTTTGACTTGCAGCCATTTTTATGTCATCTGATGCAAAATATGTACTAAGTTATTATTAGCAATTTTCAGAAAGTCAATGTCCGATTATTGCCAAGTAAAAATATACTCGTGGAAAAAGTTAGGGACATTAACAGTGCTGACAGTTAAACAGATATGATACAGGTTAGAAACACCACCTTTGAAATTTGGCTCTTGAAAATCATCGCGAAAAGTTCATTTGTATCTATTTGGTGTATGATCCAAATCGGTTCTGGGATTGCTAAGCTTTCTGTTGGCATAAATATTTTTGTGAAAAACTCCCGATTTTAGTGCGAAATCCATAGTATTGTTAGTGGAGAAAAGCATAACTAAAATAAACATAACCTATCATTGGTAATCTAAATCCAAGCCATAATAAATGTTTTAAATGCAACAAAGAATATGTATTTAAGGAAGATAATAAGGGTGTTAATCTTTTTGGCTACCCCTGTGGTCAAACGTGCAACAATCAACAAGCACAAGAAGGCAGGGTGATATCAAGTAAATCACGAATTATGGTGCATCTATGTCCTGAATGTGTTACAGTATTTAAAAATTGGGCCACGACCTTGAAGAAAATCGATGACTTAACAAATGACAAACTGGAAGCTAAAATTGAGTCGAAGATCGACTCTGACCTAAACAAACTGGAAGTCAAAATTGAGTCGAATATCAACTCTAAGTTACGGAAGGTAGATTTTGATAACAGGTTGGCTCGGCTGCAAATTGAAGTACAAAATTTAAAAGCCAATTTTGATGTGACCCAGATGCCGAGTGGAAATTGTGCACAGAATAACAAATTTCAACAATAAATACTCTCAAACTTGAAGAACCATCTAGATCAGCAATCTGAACAGATGACCATGAAATTGGATGCTGTAGCTGGGGCAATTAACAATTCTAATAAGGAACTAGTTAACTTTCTTCTAAAGCCCGATGCAACCCGGATTGTGCCAAGGATACAAACCAACCCAAATAACATATCCACCCTCAAGGGTAACAGCCATGGTATCAATAACAATAACCCACAAAATAATAATAATCTGGGTGGAACTGTACTAAGAGGGAACAATACGACCACCAGTGGAATTGAAGCTGCTGTTGAAGGAAAATGGCTTTACATTGGAAACCTGGAAGAGAATACCACAGAACAAATGTTGCGTAGTCATCTGGACAAGAATGCAATAGGCGTGCTGGTGTGTGAGAAGATTCAAAATAAATTGTCTTTATATAATAAAGATACAGCTGCTTTCAAGATAACCGTCCATACAGTTCCACCAAGATTATTACTATTTTGTGGGTTATTGTTATTGATACCATGGCTGTTACCCTTGGGGGTGGATATGTTATTTGAGATGGTTTGTATCCTTGGCACAATCTGGGTTGCATCGGGCTTTAGAAGAGAGTCAACTTTTTTTTGAAAAAGGTCACCTGCAGTCTGGTTGTTTACATTTTGTCTCTGCATTTTTTGGCTACAAATACATGTTTTGTGACAATTAATTAGTACTGTAGTGTCTATTAGCCATACTGTGTGTTATTCTATGTATGGATTGTGGAGTTTTCTTGGGAAGAACCAGCAAAAACTTCTAAAAAGACTTTTTATCACTGAATTTTGTTGCCGATTTTTTCCCGCCAAAACTGTGTGAAAAGTAAGGTTAGTTGCAACTGTCATTCTTTTGGCACTTCCTCAGCAAGGAAGCGTCACGTCACTTCTCCTTCTTCTTCAAGTTGGTCATTCTCGTTTTTTGGAATTTGATAACCTGCATAACATGGCCAACTGCTATAAGTGCAAGCAAGACTGTGCTCTTAAGAAGGATAAGTCGCAACTATTCGGGTTTCCTTGCGACCTATGCCAAAAAGTAATATGCGCTTGTTGTAGTAAGATAAGTGCATCTGAAGTTCGCGTTCTGATCCTCAAGGCCAGATCACTGTTGCATTTTTGCCCTGACTACATCTGTTTGACTATTAAGAATATGTCGGATATTGGTCTGCGGCTCTCAAGTTGCGAGAGGGAAGTCAGGAAGCATCGAGCCAAATTTGAGGAGTTGAATAAACAAATCAAATCTAATGAGGAGGAATGTAAGGTGCTCAAACAATTAAAACCAGATATTAGTGATATTGCCAACTTGGAAAATAAAGTCAAGTATATAGAACAACATGCTACAAGACCCGCTGCATCATCGCAAGATAGCCAATTGGAAAGGCTTGAAGTTTCAATAAATAAAAATCTTACTGAAGCTCTAAATAGGCAAACCAGTGACCTTGCAGTCCAGCTTGGAAGTCTTATGGAAGGTGTAAAGCAGAATAGCTTGGAACTGAAAAAATCACTCTTGGAAAAACTTAATCTGCCTGTAGAATTGAATTCCCAGAGTCATTTGAACATTGGCAATGGCGCTATTTCACAAAAACCTGAAATATCAGCACTTAATGTTAATCATGCTTTATTGCAAGCCTCAACCCAACAGACCCTCAGCAAATATATCAATTTACCTGACGACGAAGCTGGAAGGACTCCTCGAACCACCCTCACCTGAGATGGAGTTGCAAACCAAGCTAACTCTATAGTTGGCCAGAAAAGATCTGAGAATAATTCTGAAGGTCTGGTGGCATCCAGTCCAATGCCTTCAATATCAGTTTCAAAAGTCTCACTTGACATTGGTGAGTCTGGTCTTCTGAAATATCTCAAAGCTAACTTTGAACAAGACATTAGATTTAACATTGAGAGTACAGATGTTAAGTCTGGGGAATATAAGGCTTTCAAGGTCAAGGCACCCAAAGAAATTGAGGCAAATCTGCTACAGCCTCAAAACTGGCCAGAGAGAATAGTTGTAAAGAAATTTACATTTTTTCGTTCCCATAACCAAAGATCTACATCCAGTTACAAAAACAACGGTTATTCGGGAAAGCCCAGAAGAAAATGTGTAACGCTCAGTTCCCAAACAAATACAAACTTAATTTACATAAATATACAAGTTTACAATAATCTCCAACTTCACAAAAATCTCCAAGTTCACAATCGGTGGTACAGCCTTTAGTGCAGGAACAATGGCGGCCCCCAGCTTTTAGACAGTGGAGAAGGGTCGTGGTGAGTTATAATGCCTGAGCGCCACGCGGTTAACTTATCGCCATGCCCTGATGCTGGATCTTCAGTGAGATTCGACCAATAACCACGAATTGCTCTCCTCCCCGCTGTAACCTATTGAAAACCTTGGAAGGGGAAACAAAAAGAAATATCACCCCAATTAAACAAAAATAACAAGTGTATATTCCGTATTGGTGACTATACTTTTGAATTAAATAAAAAAAATAATTGCTACAAGAAGAATTTCTTGTATATGTAGCTATGACAATTAATATATATGTGTATGCTAAAGATGGAATATTAAAAGTAACGGTTTAAAGTTAATTAATATTTCATGTTATATCTACGGCGCCCTATGAATACGAAGACGTGATCACGTGTCGTTTACATGCCCTTGATTGGTACTATCAACCTATCCGGTACAAAAATATGATAACTTCTTCTACTTCTACACTCTAAATAACTCTAATCAAAAAGCGAGAAGTTAACGTACTATTTCAAATGTACTAGATTCATGTAAGTAAAATATTCACCTATTAAATAGTATCCTTACCAGAGGTAAACCTATATGATTACGCATCGATACGCTATGCTTATATGCGAACAGTTTCAATACTATTTATATTATACGACGCGGAAAAGAAGTAAAACACGCGATCAAGACTACGCTGAAATGAATTAATAACACGCCAAAACTATCCGGATTAGCTGGATAATCCAGTATACCTATGCTACTATTGAGAATAATTTGTTGCTCCCAAATAACTAGAAGGTAGCTATATTTTAAATTAAGTCAAATCGTTAATACTTTCATTAAGCAAACTCATCCGAAACTTTAATATAAGTCGCCCTAAATCACCAATCAAATAAAACACAATAATAAAATGAAATAAAATAAAAGTCCCAAAATACACTATATAAAATCCTAAATTAAGACTTATCTGATACGTTATCAAGCCAACAGTGAGTTCATCCAGGATCCAGGTGTTCGTCGAATCACTAGAGCGTCAAGGTCGAGGAGACACACTCCGTATGCGTTGAGGCTTGAATCAGACAGCGAGACACGCAGTCAATTGATGGTTACTCCGAAACCACGTGTTGTCAGAGGAGTCTCAGTATGCAGTCTCGAAACCCAGGTAGGAAACCGGAACGTAAGAGGACAATGGAAGGCCCATAAAAACCAATAATCCAAAAATAAAATTCCAAAAATCCGGAAAAAAACAGGGACAGGAAAATCCAAGAATTGAAACCCCTGAAACAAATAGGGCAAATTAGCACGCTGATCAAGCCAAAATATGAAGGAAACAGGTACGGAACCTCAACAAATAACAGATTAAAACAATATCTGTATCAAATTTACTCAAACAACATACCTTTAGATGTTAAACGGGGTTCAAGTGTGTAGCAGCTCTCGAAAGTCAAATCCCCAAACGTGAGTGCAGGTGGTCGAATCTACAAATCTTCCTTCATCTACAATCATCCATCAGACGAGAAACCATCGACGACCACAATCCTGCTCAAGGACTTCGTTGAATACTCCCCTAACTAGGGCACTGTATATTTCACACTAAATATCAGTATCTCAACGAAAATTCCCAATTTCGAGAGCTCGGCACTGAACCCTACTGGTTCCTTCAAGATCACATAAAGACTAAATTGGCTTGCTCCGAAATGACGAGGCTAGCAGAATTAACATCGCGCCGGCCCAACATACTATGTTGCCAGAAGCGTCCCTATTTGTGACAAAGTACTAGAAAGTTATGATGTCATACTACCGGATTCGCCAAAACAAGCGCTAAAGCGACTCATTATCGAAATGATTTAAATCAGTTAGAATATACTTTTATATGCTTGGTGGGAATATATAACCCACGCGTTATGCGGCAGTCAAAAATTACAATCAACACACGCCACTAATAGCATTATGCCAAATAAGGCATTAACTTGGCAACCGTGTCGACCGTGAAGGCCACGCGCTTGTCCAGAAAGCTGTCACTTATACCGCTAAAATTATCCTCCACAGAGTATGTGAAACATAGACCAATTTCGTTCGCGTCGCTAGAATCTACTCCGAGCTGAAATATTATCGAACTTTAATAATGGAGAGTCCGTGTAATACTGCGTCAATATGCAAGCGTAGAGGGCTAAACATTAATACCATCCAGTATAATCAGCAAATTCAAGCGTATGATAGCTAAATCCTACAATAAATGCAACGCGAATTAGAGTGGTTCTCGAGTCGATATCGACGGAGGGATCCGATGCGCTTTCCACCGGTCGTCTAGTCTATGGTTTAAAACCGGAGTGACATGACATACTTCTAACAAACGTCAATGTTTCATTCCCAAAATGAAAATATTCCGCAATCACCTAAGCAAAACAATATATTATCAAGTATAAATCAACGAGAAAATTACCACAGAATGACCATCAAGTATACAAAAAGTAAGTTATAATTACAGTGTTAGATATCCCTAAATAACCTTAAAATATAACTCGGCATGTCCAAACTCCAATTACCCGGCTAATCTGTAAACAATCTATCACTGTTCTTTTATTTTAGACACAACCCTCCAAGAAAGGCGAAACTATATTCTTGATTCCAAAATACCTCGAATCAGCAATTAAAAACCATAATTAGCAAGGTCGAAAACAGTGGATGGCCATCAAGGTGTATTATCGAACTGAAATAATGAAACCAAGCCAAATGATTACAAGAAGGGTTTCTTTCTCCATTTAGAAAGACAGCATAATAGGACAAAACCAAGGGGAAAATACCAATATACAACGAAGCTTTGTGGTTCCAGCTGCAACAATATATCGTGTGTGTAAAGTTAATTCGTTCAAAAGAAAGCATGTGCCTTTCATATATCAAGACATAAATATGAACTATTTGTTTTAGAATACCTAGTTTAATGGATTGGGTTCCATGCTTTTCCAATACTAGTCCCATTGTGGTGATTATCTAATTTTTGTAGTCTATTTTAATAAATAATATGATGTTTGATTATTTTCCCTCCAGAAATAGATCAATTTTAGTCGACTATAGTACCACGTACGTAAATTTTTATTTTGGTCCTTCGCCATTTCGTCCAGAAAAAAAAAAATAAATGCGTATAGTTAATCGGAGCCCGTTACAAATCATATCATGAAGGGAGTGAGGATTGTTAATCTAAATGCTGGAAGCATTCGACTAAAGTCCGCTGACTTAGAACTCTTCTTACATTCAAATGCCTATCCTAAAATGGTCTGCATTACAGAAATTTGGTTGTCAACTATGGAGATTACATGTTTCAAACTTAATCATTATGAGGTCGCATCATACTTCTGTAGTGACTCATGTAGTGGTGGTGTGGCAATATTTGTCAGATCTGACTTCAGTACCTATAAACATGTAGAGAATAAAAAATTTTCATTGTCTAACAATTTTGAATGTGCTGCTGCTCTTTTCCAGACTGTGAGTAGTGTAAAAATTTTAGTTTGTTGTCTGTATCGTCCTCCTAGCTCTGATTTTAAAACTTTTAGTATATACTTTGAGAAACTGTTAAGGCTTTTATGTAAAGATAATATTTTGATGTGTTTTTGTAGTGATTTTAACTATAATTTTATTTCCAGATGTAGGGAAGCAGTATATATTGTGGACGCATTTAGCTGATATGGTCTTACACAAGCTTTTTCTGAACCTTCTAGGACTCGGGGCTCATCCTGACCTCTGATTTGGCGTTTTCCGATCATTGTGCTCAAGTTCTAAGTATTGACTTGGGCAACTCAATCACCCCTGATTTGGGCAAATTTTCTATGGTGAGTTCTAGATCTTTTTCTGATGAAAACATACATTTCTTTAACCATTTGCTGTCTAAAGACAATTGGCTGTCAGACCTTGAGATGTTGGATTTAGAAAGTAAATGTTCTTACTTTTTTGACACTTTCTAAAGTTTCTTTAGTATGAGCTTTCCTTATATAAACAAACACAAGCTCAACCACAGAAAGTCTAATCAGTGGATAACACCATTGATAATTAATGAGAGTAAACAGTTGAGACTGCTTCATACTCAACTAAAATCCACTCACAACCAGGAGTTACTATCATTTTATAGAACTAGATTAAAGGTGCATAGAGAAAATATCATAAATGCTAAAAAAACCTATAATTCAAACAAGTTGCTTACTTCTAGCAATATAACTCGATCCTCATGGAAAATCATTAACTCCACTACCAACTTCTCAAGTCACAAAACAAGGTGTGTTCCTAATGTGGTTAATGATAATGGAAATACGGTTACAGGCAGTCCTAATATTGCTAATACCTTTAATACTTTTTTTGTGGACTCACGGATAATTTTCAGACACCCATAAGTATGAATATGCCTTCCAGCGGTGTATCTCAATCTCTTTTTTATCCCCTCTTACTGACGGTGAAACCCTTGAAATTATAAAATCTTTTTCAAAGAAAAAGTCATCCGGTGTAGATGAGATACCTTGTTACTTACTGCTGTCATGTGCGGATCATATTATTTCTCCACTCACCTATCTTCTGAATTTATCATTTTGGTTTGGATATTTTCCTAAAGAGCTGAAAGCAGCTGTTGTCGTACCTCTTCATAAGAAGGGAGAGGCAGCAGAAGTGAGTAACTATAGGCCTATTGCTCTCCTGTCTATCTTCTCAAAGATCTTCGAAAAATTCTTTAAAAAAAGCCTTGTTGCGTTTTTGGATTCTTTCAGTATCCTGTCATGTCATCAGTTTGGATTCAGAGCTGGACTCTCTACATATGATGCTATAATATCCCTTTATACAACTATTTTAAATAATTTCGAATCAAAGCTGAAATCTGTTGGTGTCCTTTACAAAGGCGTTTGATACCGTTAATCATGCTTTACTACTAAATAAGGTCTTACATTATGGCATAAGAGGTCCAGCTTACAAGTTGGCAGGTAGAACCCAGGCTGTTAAACTGGAAGTTAGTGGTCAGGTGGCGGTGTCTGATTGGGCAACTATGGTCACTGGGGTTCCACAGGGAAGTGTTCTTGGGCCCATTTTGTTTTTACTTTTTATTAATGACTTAGCTTTCCTAATTAATGACAGCTATATAACACTTTTTGCAGATGATAGATACATCAGCAGTCGTCTCGGGTACTGACTATCAGACTCTCCAGTTTAAAGCCAGCAAGTGTATAGCTGATATTACAGGATGGTGCCAGCAAAATGGTCTTTGTCTGAATAGTTTGAAAACCAACTTCCTTATTTTTACACCAGTTCGAGCTGTTCAGGACAGGTGCTTACTCCTCAGGGAGGGGTCCTCAAGCAGCCTCATCCAACAGGACTCTGCCAAGTTTTTGGGGATTGTGCTTGATCGACATTTGTCATGGGATCCTCAGGTGGAATCTGTGTGCAATAGGTTGTCACGCAGTAATTATGCCATCTTGCAGCTTCGGGACTATGTGGATATGTATACACTTAAAAGCTTTTATTATGCCTCAGTGCATTCTACTCTATCTTATGCCTTGTTAGCTTGGGATAATTCTTGCAGCATTGAGAAAGTGCTAATAAGTTAAAAGCGCATCATACGTACCATGTTTAGACTTTCCTTCAGAGAAACATGCCGTGCAACGTTTAAAAAGGAGAAAATCCTGCAGTGTGCATGTCAAATATATAAAAATCTTTCGAACCACATGAGATCAGGAGATTTCAATTTTTATAAAACCCGAAATGCAGATAAATTATAGATCCCCTTTACACGATTGTCACAGGTACAGGATGGTCCAGAAATTACTTCTCTTAAAATTTTAAATCATCTACCATGTAGAATCAGTAGTGCTAAGACTTTGTCAATTTTTAAGAAGACCTTTAAGACCATGTTAGCTGACTGTCAATTTTACTCGTTGACAGAGTTTTTTAACTGTAACTTTGACTAGATTTAGTTTCTGTTTATATTTTAGTAATTTTACACTATTTGTACTTTGTATTTTTTAATTGACAGTTCCTATACATTGTTTTATGATGTCGATGGAAATAAACCATTTCATTTGATTTGATTTGATTTGATTTGAAGATACTGATAAAGTGCTCGTAAGTGAACTATGGCCACTTAATGTGGTAGTGAGACCGTTTAGATTTAATTTTAACAGTAACTCGAGCAAGTAAAAAGGTGGGCCACAGTGGGGGAACAAGAATTTTCAGGTCAAACGTCACAATCAACAACACAGATAAATAACATTGGGAACTCTGACATCCTCTATGTAAATGCTCAAAGCTTCATAGCCCACCGTGATAACATTATAAGAGAAATATTTGAGCGTAAACCGCCAATCGTTATCCTTAGTGAAGCTCCAACTTCAGAGGATATGGAGGATGTAGAATTGTGTGTTGATAAAGTACAGTGCGCTGCGATGTGATGCATTTAATCGTTACACGGGTGGGGTGTTGATTTTGGTCCGTAATGATATAGTGTTTAAGGATGGTAAAAGTTATGTTGAAGAAAGAAACTTTTGGTGCAAATTTGTACATGTTAAGATTGATGGCGTCGAATGGGAGATCGGTGGAGTTTATCATTCACCAAATAGTAGTGATGCTGTATTTTTGGACAAGTTTGAAGAATGGTCCAAAGATCATTTTGATATGTTCTGATTGGAGATTTTAATTTAAATTTCGAAAACTCTGAAAACTTTTATTGTAAGAGAATTAGGCATATAATGCAAATGTATGGGATAGAGCAAGATGTTAACGAATGTGCTAGATGTGTAAAAGATAGTTATACACTATTAGATTATGTTGTAGTAAACCAGGACAATGTTAGAGTTACTGTACATAGAACATCAAAGATAACTGATCATTCTGTGATAGCTGTCAATCTGTGTAATTCTAGTGATAAGATTTATAGTAATAATTATAATATTGTCACGAGTAATTTAAGGGGAGCTTAGGGGGTAGCTCGTTTATTTAAAGAATAACTTCTCAGAGAAGAGCCTCGTCGCGATTAGTTCAATGACGGGGTCTCAATGCTTCCTTTAATCTACCACTGAATGTTCTACTCGTGAGGACACGCCTTGTTTAACGTGCCGGGGGGGGGGGGGTTAACTGAGGTAGACCGGGATCGCGTTACATGGGGTAAGAAGAGATGATAAAGTAAGCACGTTTAGTTTATAACAGTAACAATGTATTAACGATAAAACTTTAACAACAATGAGATTCTATTATACCCGATTACTACGGTGCGCATGTTTTCTCGATTTGAGGTACTGTTTATAGGTCCGAGTATAGGTCTTTGTTTACTGTCTTATAATTTATAGTTTTTCTTAAGGGCTGGGTTTTATTTAAGAGCCCTAAGAGCTTTCACTAAACTTTTTAACTGACTATTTAGACACTTGTCTTTCTCAACACTCTGACAAACTTCTTGTCAAGACTTTACTATGGAGGCAACCCCTGGCCTTAGCAGTCGTCAAGTGACTAACCGGTACCAGGTTGGGTAGGAAAGGAATGGAACCTAAAGCAGTCGTATGGCTAACTCTAGGAGCGGATAGAACCCAGGAGGCAGTCGTCAAGTGACTAACCTTGGGAGCTGGAGGTGAGACTAAGTCTGCCGAATTGAGAGTTCGGTAGCGTATTTATATAAAACAAAGTGATGATCATTGCATGCATAAGGTTCAAAGTCGCTCCCGTTGATTGCTCGCGTTGTTTATAGTTTGCCTTTAATGTTTATATAACAATCTCCAAGTTCAAGTTCAAACTTGCGACAGGGTGATATTTGTTTAGTAGCTTATGCATTTTAGTAGATTACAATATCTTAAGCAAAAAGCTCAATGCTGAAGCCTTTTTCAATATTAATGTTAGATTTATAGAGGGCAATTGGAAATTCGATACATGTGATACTAATGTGATATATAGAGATATAGTGAGCAATTGTAGGATAGTGCTAGATTCTAGTTATCCAATAGTTCAAATAAAAAAGTCTGATAAAGAATTGCCTTGGTATGATAATGAGGTTAGATTAAAGCTACATCAACGCGATATAGCATATAAGAATTTTCGTGACAGCAATAATTTGAACTCTACAGAACTATGGGAATACTTTAAAAATAAAAGAAATGTTGTAGTTAATTTGTTAAAGAAAAAAAAAGTAGAATACTATGAATCTCAGATTGATCAAAATAGAAATAGCTGTAAAGATATATGGAGATGCCTAAAGAAACTAGTAAAACCTGAAAATGATCATATTAATTTTGGAAATGTTGATTTTGGGGAAGTAGGAAATGTTGTCGGAGTAAAGAATGCATGCAATTTATTTAATGAGTACCTTATTAATAGTATTACAGAAATTGCTAACAACAGAAATAATTCAATGGTATGATCACCCTATAATTTGCCTATAATTCATTGTGAACTAAAAGAGTTTGAGCCAATAAATATTAAATAACTAAGGGATATAATTTTTTCTATTAAGGTAAAAAACACCCTTTAGACACATTAAACTCCAAGTTCCTCAGACAAACTTTTGATACATTGGGTTATACTATACTAAACCTTGTCAACACATCTCTGATTTCGATGACTTAAAACTTAGTACAATGATCCCCATTCCTAAAATAACAAATTCAAATAATGTAAGTAATTTCAGACTCATAAATACATTACCATGCATCGAAAAAGTTTTTGGAAAAGACATGTTATATTGTAGTAATATTTTTAGACCTCAAACGGGCATTCGAGACAATAGATAGAACAATTTTATTGGAAAAGCTTAAATATTATGGAATTCGAAGTGGTTTGAAGATTATCTTACAAATAGAACTCAAGTAGTGAGAATAGGACAGTCAGATTCTGTTCCATTAGTAAATAACATGAGAGTGCCACAGGGTAGTATCCTGGTCCTGGGTGCTTTACTATTTGCTATCTCAATAATATTGGTTCTGTTCAGAGTGTAGAGTTTATTAATCTCTTTGCTGATGATACTTTGATAGCTTGTACTGGGGACGAGACTCAAGTGTTTTTGCGAAATATGCACACATTTTTTGGAACTAATAGACTTAAAGGCTATTATAGTTAGTACCAAGTTTAAATTGAAGCAAATAGGGTGGGACCAACTTAAATTGGAAATTGATAGTGAGTGTTTGGAATGGGTGAATGAAATAAAATACTTAGTTTTTATACTTGACAATGAATTACTCTTTAAATCTCATCTTAATTATATTAGAAAGAAAATATCGAAAATACGCTTCTTTTTTCACGAATATCTCCAAACCTCTCATTGTTTGCACAAACAACTGTATTTAGGACTGCCATACAGCTGCACTTTGAGTATTGCTCTAGTTTGTTGTACCTAATTGACGGGAATTCACACCAATGTATACAAGTATTGTATAATCGTGTTATGCGTATTGTACTTAGATGTAATCATGGACGTAGACAGGGAGGGGGCGTGACCCCCCCTGGGAATTTAACCGACTCATTTTTCAACATACCATTCATGCCATGCCATACAAGAGGTTGCCGAATACTTGTTTTTCTTTACGATTTTAACGACTTTTGGGTAAAAATTGGGCGTGGCACACACTAAAGTTTCCGCCTTCGGCGGCTTAGCCTCTGCCTGCTGGTGCCACTGCGGCCTTATCTACGTTTCGCCCCC